>JAZGTQ010000223.1:0-42208 GCA_037953605.1 Necrosyrtes monachus
ATAGAGAAGCTGTCGCGGTCGAGACGGACAAACGACAAGTACGCATTCTTATAGTACAAGCAAAGAAGGTTTTTTTATTACTACAAGCCAGCAAATTTATACCCATTATACTTGTTACCTTGTACAGATGTCTGTCCCTTATTGGTCAAAAAGTTGTCAGAAGTTGTTTTTCTCACCCCTCATTGGGTGACTTTTTCAGGTTCCTTATCACAAATTCCTTAATCTTAGTTTCCCAGGCATGCTTCTCATCCTTTCTTGTTCTCTCACAGGAACACTGTAATCTTGTCAAGGTCAATATCCTCCCCAGGCCCCTCAGTCCAGCCGAGGTCCTCCACAATTCCCCTTTTTTGTTTTTGCGCCACATATGCCATGTGAATTGTCCGCTGCAGGGCCCTTTGCAGCAAGGACAGCACACATGGGAGGATGCTCAATACAATGATAATAATTGCCAATATTCATAATCCTGTTTTCAGTACTCCCTTTAACCACCCTCCAATCCCCCATTGAGAGAACAAGCCATCCAACCCCAAAAACCCAACATCTTCTGTCGAGTCTTAGAGAGTTTCTTCTACCGGCTTTTTCGGTATCACACTCACCTAAAAGCTGAGGGCTCTCTCCCTTGAGGAGTTACCTTGGGCGGTGTCCCGACCCAAGGGGGAGTCCCCGACTGCAGACCCACTGCTCCGAGGAGGACTGATTCCAACATGTCCTCCGGCGGGACCCCGTTTATACCCTTGTCAAATCTGACCTGTGGTCATTTAATCCCTATTGGCCAGGAGGGTCACCTCAGTGTACCTGGCGCATCTCAATTGGCCAGTTCAAATTTCAACCTGCGGCCTCCAGGGATTCCTTCCCCTTCTCCCTTCCTGGAGAACTTTTGTTTCCTGCTGGCGGGATGGAGGGGGTGGGGGGGGAGTGTACTGCCACACTCCACCCCATGACCACAGTCATGATTCGACTGGTTTCCTTGAAGTGGTGGTACAGTCACCTCTTGCCTCCAAAGTTAAAAGGGGGTGCAGTTTGGTGAATTTGACGCTCATTGTGGGCTATCATTCCCTTCTGGTCTAGAATTAAAGTGGAATATCGAACACAGGAATATCCAGTGTATGGACAGTTTTAAGGGAGGATACTTAATCATTAGTACCGGCTTCACTACCAAGCGTTTGATAGAACTTATTGCAATACAGATTACAGTAATCATAACTACAAGCATTATTAAAGATTAGAGAAGGCTGGTCGCCCACCCCATGGAAGAAAATCTGAACATATCAAAACTTTTCCCAACCAGTTGGTCCCTGGTGCAAGAAGCAATTGCCTCTGAGTCTCTTGCCGTATTCTCTCGTTGATTTAGTCTTGAAGCCACATTGACACACTTGGAGTGAACACAGCAGTTGTCCATTGACATGTTCAAAACTTTACATATACCTTTCTCTTTCTTTGGCATCTAATCCAATACAGCCCAATTTTTGATAGTCATTTTACCGATATGTTATAACCAATTGTTTGAGAGTCCCCAAATTGTTAGATGTAGCATTGGCTAAGGTTGATAGTTGTAAACTCAGTTCTAGAGTGCCCTATTGGTGTTCCCTTCGGTACCATATGCAGTCACCCCCATGGAATTTCAGGGCATGTTGTAGTACCATTCCAGATCCACCCCGTGATCTCATGGGTTAGTTGGAGGATATAGTCATATCTGGTGTTTCATACTGAACTAGCATTTACTGCACCTGGTGACCAACTATAAACAACATGAGTGTAACCTCCTCCTCCATCCAATCTGAACTTCCAACTATAATTGTTACATTGCTCTCATGCGAGCTCAAGGACTCGCGATATATTGATGTCCATCATTTTTGCCACGACATTATCATCCAGATCTTCAACATCCCCGCCTGCCACCGTCATCACTGCCAGTAGAAGCACTAGAAGAGCTTGCTTCTTTATTGTCCTGTAAGAAAGCACAAACTAGGCCTTGGTCTTAAACTGGGTCACAGCGTTAGAAGTCCGGGATTATCCACCGGGCACTAATGCTCCCATCTAAGGCTTCCCAGGCATACAAGCCTCTGGGTTTTGCTAAGGTCATAGGAACCAATGGAGGGCAGCTTGCCCTACCTGTTTCTTTTTGTCCCCACCAACCAGGATATCATCTCTATATTGATATATGTGGACACCTGATGGTACTTCCACAGCATCAAGAAGCTTGGCTAAAGCATTGTGAGCAATAGTGGGGGAATGCCTATATCCCTGGGGAAGTCGGTTAAAAGTGTATTGGGTCTCTTCCCAAGTGAAGGCGAACTGGAGTTTGTCCTCTTCCCTTAGGGGAACCATAAAAAACATATCTTTGACATCTAAAGCAGCCATCCATAGGTGGGCTGCAGCCTGTATTGCTGTTATCACTGAGGTAATACTTGGGACAGCAGAAGTTAATGGTGGGGTACTACTGTTCAATCTTAAATAATCAATTGTTAGTCGCCACCTTCCATCTGATTTACCGACTGGCCAAACAGGAGAATTATAAGGGGAATGTGTGCGACTGATGATCTCTCTTTTCTCCAGATCATTAATTACTTCCGAAATGCCCCATTTGGCTGCAGCTGGAAGCGGGTATTGAGGGACACGGGTTACTTTAGATTGCGGTAGTGCAGGAGCAACCTGCAAGGTTCTCACATGAATAGCCTCTGCCTCCCTGCCCCCAAAGCTCCACACTCTACCACTGGGTAGGTACCATTGTCTGCCTGCCAGCACGTCAAATCCCAGTATATTTCCCTCATAGGGGCTTAAAGCCACTTCCACAGCTGTCATTCTCTTTTCCTCTGGTAACCAAAGTTGAGTTTGAGCTATGGGGCATTTTTCTGTCGCCCCTGTTACTCCTCTAATGTTTATAGCCTTTTTTGATGGCCTAATTCCCAGCTCATTAGCTTGTCGTTTGTTTAAAACACTAATCTGGGCTCCTGTATCGATTAAGAATTCCAAACTTATCCGCTTGGGGCCCACAGGAATGTGTATATAAGGCTCTTTTTCAGCAGACCATTGGCAAGTATTCACCATGCGGATTGGGCGGCCTGAACCCCAAACTGCAGCTCCTAGTCTTTTAGCCCATCCAGTTCCTCTTGCAGTGATGTGAAAGGGTTCTGTTTCTCTTCCTGAGGTGGCGGGGTTGCTGACACTTCCCTTTGGTCTCTAGCTTTCCCCTCCAACAATTCCACCAACTTCTGGATGCCGTCAGTGGACTGCCCGTGCAGCATGGCTCGGGGTGCCCCCAGTGCCAGTGCCTTCTACCAGAGATAGTTCCTTCTGGGATTGTAGTTCTGTCCTAGTTTCAGCTGGGATAGAGTTAACTGTCTTCCTAGTAGCTGGTACGGTGCTATGTTTTGAGTTCAGTATGTGAAGAATGTTGATAACACTGATGTTTTCAGTTGTTGCTAAGTAGTGTTTAGACTAATGTCAAGGATTTTTCAGCTTCTCATGCCCAGCCAGCGAGGAAGCTGGAGGGGCACAAGAAGTTGGCACAGAACACAGCCAGGGCACCTGACCCAAACTGGCCAACAGGGTATTCCATACCATGTGACGTCCCATCTAGTATAGGAACTGGGGAGTGGGGGCGGGGAATCGCCGCTCGGGGACTAGCTGGGTGTTGGTCGGCGGGTGGTGAGCAATTGTACTGCGCATCATTTGTACATTCCAATCCTTTCATTATTGCTGTTGTCATTTTATTAGTGTTATCATTATCATTATTAGTTCCTTCTTTTCTGTTCTATTAAACTGTTCTTATCTCAACCCACGGGTTTTGCTTCTTTTTCCTGATTTTCTCCCCCATCCCACTGGATGGGGGGGTAGTGAGTGAGCGGCTGCATGGTGCTTAGTTGCTGGCTGGGGTTAAACCACGACAAGTTCCGATCCAACCGACCACAAGATCAAGACCGCTGGTGGCGGGGTTTACAACCGACTGGCCAGACGTTCCTGCTGCCCTCTGTTAACTCCGACAGTCCCTTTACCCAGATAGTAACAGATTCTCCTCTCTCCTTGGGGTCCACACCCCCAGCCCAGTAGGCTACTTGGGATGTTATCGACTGATCACCTGCTGGTCCAGCACTCAGAAACCCTCCCGGTCCCCAGTAACCTCTCGCTTCATCCCTTCAGGGGCAGGGAAATACACTGAAAGAAACAGGAGAACACACCTGGTTCATACGTGACTCAGAGGCTGGTACCATTGGTGGAATTTGGGTTTTTTTGATCATGGGGAGGTTTACACGGCACTGGGCTTGCTAGCGACAGATGATTTCCAGCTGTCTCAAAGGGGTAAAAGAATCCTCACTCATGAGATGGCAGGGCTCATAGAGAGGGCTTTAAACTAGGTTTGAAGGGGGTAAGGGATAAAACTAGGTGCACCAGAGATGAGCCTGTGGGCAGCATGACAATGTTAGGGGTGGATTCGATAGGCCAGGTCAAATGCATCTATGCCAATGCACGCTGCACGGGCGATAAACAGGAGGAGCTGGAAGTCATCGTGCAGCAGGATAGATATGACTTAGTCGCCATCACGGAAACATGGTAGGATGACTCCCATGACTGGAGTGCTGCAATGGATGGCTATAAGCTCTTCAGAAGGGATAGGCAAGGTAGAAGAGGTGGTGGGGTGGCTCTCTATGTTAGGGAATGTTTTGACTGTACAGAGCTACACGATTGTGATGACAAGGTGGAGTGCTTATCGGTGAGGATGAGAGGGAAAGCCAATAAGGCAGATATTGTGCTGGAAGTCTGTTATAGACCACCCAACCGGATTGAAGAGATGAATGAATCATTCTACAAGCAGCTGGCAGTAGTCTCGGAATCGTGTTCCCTTGTCCTCGTGGGGGATTTTAACTTTCCAGACGTCTGCTGGAAATACAACACAGCAGCGAGTAAACAATCTAGGAGGTTCCTGGAGTGTGTGGAAGATAACTTCCTGACACAGCTGGTGGGTGAGCCAACCAGGGGAGGAGGCTTGCTAGATCTATTGTTTACGAACAGGGAAGGACTGGTGGGAGGTGTGATGGACGGAGGCCGCCTTGGGCTTAGTGACCATGAAATGATGGAATTCTCAATTCTTGGTGAGGCAAGGAAGGTGGTCAGCAAAACCACCGCTATGGACTTCCGGAGGGCAAACTTTGGCCTCTTCAAGTCACTGGTTGAGAGAGTCCCTTGGGAGATGGTCCTGAAGGGCAAAGGGGTCCAGGAGGGATGGACATTCTTTAAGAAGGAAATCTTAATGGCTCAGGACCAGACTATTCCCATGTGCCGCAAGTCGAACCGCCGAGGAAAACGACCGGCCTGGCTGAACAGGGAGCTTTTGCTAGGAGTCAAGAAAAAAAGGAGAGTTTATCATCTCTGGAAGAAAGGGCGGGCAACCTGGGAGGAGTACAGGGATCTTGTTAGATCATACAGGGAGAAAATTAGAAAGGCAAAAGCTCAGCTAGAACTAAATCTGGCCACTATTGTAAGGGACAACAAAAAATGTTTTTACAAATAGGTTAACAGTAAGAAGAATCCCAAGGAGAAGATCTATCCTTTCATGGATACAGAAGGGAATGTAGCCACCAGAGATGAGGAAAAGGCTGAGGTACTGAATGCCTTCTTTGCCTCAGTCTTTAATAAGGAGACCAGTTATCCTCAGGGTACTCCGCCCCCTGAGCTGGAAGGTGAGGATGAAGAGCAGAATATACCCCCCTTAATCCAGGAGGAAATTGTGACCTACTACACCATCTGGACACTCACAAATCTATGGGACCCGATGGCATCCATCCAAGAGTACTGAGGGAACTGGCGGAGGTCCTTGCCAAGCCACTCTCCATCATCTATCAGCGATCCTGGTCAACAGGGGAGGTCCCAGAGAACTGGAGGCTTGCCAATGTGACTCCCATTTACAAGAAGGGTCGGAGGGAGGATCCGGGGAACTACAGGCCTGTCAGCCTGACCTCGGTACCAGGGAAGATTATGGAACGGTTTGTCTTGAGAGTGCTCACCTGGCAAGTCCAAGATAAGAAGGGGATCAGGCCCAGTCAGCACGGGTTTACGAAAGGCAGGTCCTGCTTGACCAACCTCATCTCCTTCTATGACCAGGTGACCCGCCTAGTGGATGAGGGAAAGGCTGTGGGTGTTATCTTCCTTGACTTCAGCAGGGCCTTTGACACTGTCTCTCATGGCATACTCCTTGAGAAGCTGGCATCTCATGGCTTGGACAAGTGTACTCTTCGCTGGGAGAAAAACTGGCTGGATGGATGAGCCCAGAGGGTTGTGGTGAATGGGGTGAAATCCAGTTGGCGGCGGGTCACAAGTGGTGTTCCTCAGGGCTCGGTGTTGGGCCCCGTTCTGTTTAATATCTTTATCAATGATTTGGACAAGGGGATGGAGTGCACCCTCAGCAAGTTTGCAGACAACACCAAGTTGGGAGGCAGGGTCGATCTGCTTGAGGGTAGGGAGGCTCTACAAAGAGATCTGGACAGGCTGGATCGATGGGCCGAGGCCAATCGTGTGAAGTTCACCAAGGCCAAGTTCGGGGTCCTGCACTTTGGTCACAGCAACCCCATGCGGCAGAGAAAGACCTGGGGGTGCTGGTTGACAGCCGGCTGAATATGAGCCAGCAGTGTGCCCAGGTGGCCAAGAAGGCCAACGGCATCCTGGCCTGTATCAGAAATAGTGTGGCCAGCAGGAGCAGGGAAGTGATTGTTCCCCTGTACTCAGCACTGGTGAGGCCACACCTCGAGTCCTGTGTTCAGTTTTGGGCCCCTCCCTACAAGAAAGACATTGAGTTGCTGGAGCGTGTCCAGAGAAGGGCAACCAAGTTGGTGAGGGGCCTGGAGCATAAGTCATATGACTTATGAAGAGCGGCTGAGGGAGCTGGGGCTGTTTAGTCTAGAGAAGAGGAGGCTGAGGGGAGACCTTATAGCTCTCTACAACTACCTGAAGGGGTGTTGTAGTGAGGTGGGTGCTGCTCTTTTCTGTCAGGTGGCTGGAGATAGGACGAGAGGAAATGGCCTCAAGTTGCGGCAAGGGAGATTTAGGTTAGATATTAGGAAAAATTTTTTTACTGAGAGGGTTGTCAGACATTGGAATAGGCTGCCCAGGGAAGTGGTTGAGTCACCGTCCCTGGAGGTATTCAAAAAGCGAGTAGACGGGGTACTTCAGGACATGGTTTAGTGGGCATGGTTGATGGTTGGACTCGATGATCTCGAAGGTCTTTTCTAACCTAAATGATTCTATGATTCTATGATTCTATGATTTCCATTCTTGGAGGTTTTCAAGTCGTAACTTGGATCAAGTGCTGAGCAACCAGCTCTCACCACAGAGTTGACCCTGCTGAGCTGGAGACCTCCTGAGGTCCTTTCCAACCTGAGTGTACTGGTTTTCGCTGGGACAGAGTTAAATTTCTTCACAGTAGTTTGTATGGGGCTGTGTTTTGGATTTGTGCTGAAAACAGGGTTGATAACACACTGATGACGTAGTTAGTGCTGCGCAGTGCTTGCACAGCATTAAGGCTTTTTCTGCTCCTCACACTGCCCTGCCAGCGAGTAGGCTGTGGGTGCACAAGAATTTGGGAGGGGACACAGCTGGGACAGCTGACCCCAACTGACCAAAGGGATATTCCATACCATATGATGTCATGCTTAGAAATAAAACTGGGGAGGTAGAGGTCAGAAGCAGCTGCCGTTGCTTGGGGATTGGCTGGGCATTGATTGGTCAGTGGTGAGTAATTGTCTTCTTTTGCATCACTTGTTTTTTGGGGGGTTTATTTTCCTCTTTCTTTTTTTTAATTCTGTGGGTTTTTTTTAGCAGATTCATCACTAAGCTTGCCAAGTAGAGACAACAGCATGGAGACAGGGTGGGGGAAAAGTCCAGGATGCCGGTGGGTTGTTCCTTGTGAGGCTCTGTCAGCTGTAGCGAAGTGAGAATCCCTCAGGACAATGGGCATCGTGAAGCCATCAAGTCAACCAGAGCATAGGGGAGGGCAGTGGAGATGCAGGTAATGCTGACACGATTGGGACCTCAGCTTTGTTAGGGGGCAGCGAGGGACAACTGCTCTGGAAGGCAGAGCTAGCTGGGAAGTGAGGGGTATCCCCAGGTGAGCAGGGAGGGGGTCTCACCATCCTGAGATGCCAACAAGGGAGCAGGGCAGGCCAGGGGGCTGGCAGCTGGAGGCAGTTCAGAGTCCAGATCTGAATTTTACAGAAGACCCAGAATTTTACTTCTGGAAAGAAGTGTCTCTCCCCAGCTGAGGGAGGGAACATCAGTGACACCTTCAGCCTGTTTCCCAGCAGGTTCCCCTGTGTCACGACCCAGACTGGACAGACCAGGGAGTCAAAATTCCCTTGGGCTAAAGTAAGGTGAAAGGGCACCAAAGGATCAGTTAAAGATTTTATTCATGACAGAAGCAAACTGAACTGGGGAGGCATGGTAGGAGGTGGCAGGGTTCCTCGCAACAGGAATTGGCATAAGACTACTTCTGCAAACCATGTAACCCAGGGTTTCATATCCTCTTTTCAGAGATCAATTCAGGGAATAAGGAGATCCCTCCCGTTGAGTCACGAGGTTCAGAGCAGACCCCCTTGCTTTCTAGACTCCTCCTCAGAGAAGGGCCCAGGGGCAGCTGGATCCACTCTTAGTCTCAGACTTGGTCAATGGTTTATGTCTTGAAGCGGATATGATGTAGGCTTTGTGGAAAAGGAAAAAGAAAGAGAGAAGAAGACAGAGAGAGAAAAAGGAAGAGAGAAAGATTTCACTGGTCCTGGGTCCAGCATTGGTTCAGTCAGCCGAGGGGTCCAGTCCCGGTGGGCTTGTGCACCCGGGGATTCAGTTTGTGTCCTTTTATCATCCTTGCCCCTCCTTCAGGCGGGCACCCAAACTCATCAGGTTAATGAACAGTTTGTGAGCCTTTGGGCTTGGGGGTCATTTGTGGAGCAACTTCTCCTTCCCTGCAGACACGGCCATTGTTTGATCTTTGTATCAGAACAGCTTATCAGAACAGGGAGCTGGGCACCCTCCAGCATGCCCTCCCCCTCCTGTTGCTGATGTCTGAGGTCATGGGCTTTTCACCTTGTTTCCTTGCTGTGCAGGCTTTGTCTTTAAGCAGAACTTGCCCCACCACAATGTTTGAGACATGAACTCTTTCAGTCTCTCACACAGTACAAAACTAGTAACTCTTTTTATTGTAGTGCCCTGCAACTCCTCATGCCGTTATCTTGTGGTGATGGCTCACCACAACCAGGGTGAGCCATCTGCATGCAAACATTAAGAGTGGACCAAATGGCACTTCAGTCCAAGGGGACCTTGAGAATCAAACTCTGGGATTCAGCTAACAGAAACCTCTTAAGTTTTACAAGAAGTGGCTGGTCCTGCATCGGGGGAGGCATAACCCCATGAACCAGAGGCAACTGGAACCTGATTGGATGAGCAGTGACCCTCAGGAGAATGGCCTGGGCACTAGAAGGGACACCATCCAGGCTAGTGGTGAGCGCTCAGCATGAACAAGGCCAGCTGGTTAGGTGAATGTAGTAGGATGAGCATGGCCACCCAGACATCTGGAGTTTTCATCCCTCTCCAGGGAGCACTGGTGTGGCCACACCTGGACTAGTGTGTGCCTTCGTGGGAATTCCTGCTGTAGGCAGGTGGGGAGGAACAGAAGTGTGCCCAGAGGAGGTCTGAACATGCCCTGCTGTATTGGCTTTGTGTGGCAAGGTTTTGGTAGCGGGGGGGGTTACAGGGGTGGCTTCTGTAAGAAGCTGCTGGAAGCTTCCCCTGTGTCTGACAGAGCCAATACCAGCCGGCTCTAAGATGGACCCGCTGCCGGCCAATGCTGAGCCAATCAGCGATAGTGATAACGCCTCTGTGATAACATTTTTAAGAAGGAAAAAAAAGTTGGGACAGACAGAAATGGCAGCCAGAGAGAGGAGTGAGGACATGTAAGAGAAACAACCCTGTAGACACCAAGGTCAGTGAAGAAGGAGGGGGAGGAGATGCTCCAGGCGCCGGAGCAGAGATTCCCCTGCAGCCCGTGGTGAAGACCATGGTGAGGCAGGTTGTCCCCCTGCAGCCCATGGAGGTCCACGGTGGAGCAGATCTCCACCTGCAGCCCGTGGAGCACCCCACGCTGGAACAGGTGGGTTTCCGAAGGAGGCTGTGACCCTGTGGGAAGTCCGTGCTGGAGCCGGCTCCTGGCAGGACCTGTGGATCTGTGGAGAGAGGAGCCCACGGAGCAGGTTTTCTGGCAGGACTTGTGACCCCATGGGAAGCCCACGCTGCAGCAGTGTGCTCCTGAAGGACTGCACGCCGTGGAAAGGACCCATGCTGGAGCAGTTCGTGAAGAACTGCAGCCCGTGGGAAGGACCCACGTTGGAGAAGTTTGTGGAGGACTGTCTCCCGTGGGAGGGACCCCACGCTGGATCAGGGGAAGAGTGTGATGAGTCCTGCCCCTGAGGAGGATGAAGCGGCAGAAATAACGTGTGGTGAACTGACCGTAAACCCCATTCCCCATCCCCCTGTGCAGCTTGGGGGGGTAGGTAGAGAATCTGGGAGTGAAGTTGTGCCCGGGAAGAAGGGAGGGGTGGAGGGAAGGTGTTCTGAGATTTGGTTTTATTTCTCATTACCCTCCTCTGGTTGATTTGTAATAAATTGAGTTAATTTTCCCCAAGCTGAGTCTGGTTTGCCCGTGACGGTAATTGGTGAGTGATGTCTCTTGTCCTTATCTGGACATATTATATTTTCTCTCCCCTGTCTAGCTGAGGAGGGGGAGTGATAGAACGGCTTTGGTGGGCACCTGGCATCCAGCCAGGGTCAACCCACCACAGACCCCCTCTCTCTCCTCCTTGTCCTTCTCGATGGTGCACAGGCTGCTCCCATCCTCATACACCTCCTCCACCCGGTCCTCAGTTCCCACATCCGAGGCCACCATCCCCCCAGTCCCAGGGAGAGGCACTCCCTGGAGCTGAGTCCTCAATGGCAGCATCCTCCCTCCGGAGGTCTGTCACAGCGAGACCTCTGATGTGCCCAGGACAGCTGACAAAGCTGTGCTGAGGATCAGCCACTGTAGTGCCTGGGCACCAGTGTTATTTAGTCACACGCTGTCTTGAGCAGAGTTTCTTGGCCCCCGCTGCAAAGACTGATGAAACACCTATGTGCTCCTCTCTGGGCATCAGCAGGGAGATACAGAGCACAGGGGGATCCCTCTGGGGCCCCACATGAACTTCGCTCTGCATCAGTTCATGCCTGCTGCAAGGGCACAAGTTGGGACACAAATGCCAGCAATGGCATGCGGTCCAGCATGGAAGGTCACCAACTCTCACACTGTGTCTTCACAACAGCCCCAGCTCAACCACTCCACGTTATTTATACTCTCCAAATTTACCCCCTCTGCATCTCCTGGCATCGCATACACTTCTGTGTTCTCCATCCCTCCAGCACCAGACCCAGAGCCCACAGCCCAAGTGTCTCAGTAGTCCCCAGTTTCCTTACTGAAACCTCCTCACCCACCAGACTGCACTGCCCAGACCAGCTGCAGCCCCTCACAGCCATCAGTCCCTGCCCAGAAAAAGAAAGAGCTGCTCATGAGCTCCAACAAGCTGCTGGGCTCCCCCCTTGCACCTTCTTGCTGCTATGGAACCCTGCTCGCCCATCAGGAACACGGTGATGACTGCAACCCAGGACATCCCTGTCTCCAGTCTCAGCCTCTCCCAGGTCAACCAGTCAGGCCAAGGAACAACACATGCTGGACTCAAGTCCCACAGCAACGTGCATGTCCTAGCCCCCTGCAGATATCCTGCCTCATAGCCCGCTCACCAGGGATGCTCGTCCAGGGAAGTTTGGATTTTGCTGTGACTGAGTGCAAGTGAGAGGATGGGGAGAGGGAGAGACTGTCCAAGCAAGGTTACTGTCTTGCCAGCTCTGAGCACCAGCTTGAAAATGCTTGGCTGCAGGGACAGTGCCTGTAGGACTATCACTGCTCCAAAAGAGTTCTAGGTCATTCTTGACCAAGAACAGGAGAGTCGTTGAGGAGGAGCTTTGGGGCCATGTCTGCAAAGCAGAATAGATGAGCAGTCCATCCCCTTAACTCCACTCAAGCACTCCACAAGTTCACAGTGACTGTGGTCTGGTTTTGATTCCCTCAAACCCTCTCTGCCAGGCAGGGGCTCAGCAGGGAACACAATCGCCCCAGCTGTACCACCCCAAGGACACCATCCCTGCATGTGGTCAAACCATTGGCCTCTCAGTTACCAGCTGAACACGCTCACCCACCCTGCCACAGAGATCCCAGCCTGGCTGTCCCAGGGCACTGCTTTGCCATCAGGAGAGTCCTCAGTTCTGAAGGAATGGGAAGGTCCCTGAGCCCAACCCACATCCCCATGGAGATGGAAGCCTGCCCTTTACCCCAACTCCAGGGATGCTGTGGGGCAGAGGGGTGCAGGGAGAGGCCCAATGCCTGGATGAGCCGCTGGATTCTGCTCCCCTCCATTGCCGCACTTCTCCGCTGCGACAATGTAGGGAAAACGACGCATCACCAGGGACTCGCCCTGGGGAGAAAACGGACTAACACAGATACTGTGGATCAAGCGATTTCTCCATTTATTAGCTGCACAATACTTGGTTATATAGTGTTTTAGTATCTATTCACGCGTAGGTCATTTGTTGATTGGTTAACATGTGCCGTTCACGCATCTAAACAATAGTCTAATTGGATAATGTCTTCTGATCACACGAATGATGTCTTCTGCCCGTATTCTGTCTTGCATCCTGCTGTCCGTCACGTACGCCCGACCTTGTGCTACTTTCTGTGCCTGCTTTATCAAACTTGTCCTTGAGCAGTATCTACTTTTGTGCTGCCCAGCAAACTTGTCAGCAAACTTGAACAATCGTGTCTTGTGTAGTTTCTTTAACAATTATGCCTTGTACCGTTTCTTCTCCGTTCGTGCCTTGTTCCCCTACAATTCCCCCTCCCTAAGCTCAATAGGTGAGTACAAGACATAGGCATGCATGGTTTGTTTAACTACTCTATCTAGCATATTATTCAAAAGCGTCAAAGCACAGGGAATGATCATGCAGAGGACAGCCAAAACACACAGGCCTCCAACTATGGAAAAACCCCAATTTTTCGACCAGCCGAACCAATTTCCAGTAATGTCTGAAAATCCTACCATTTTTACAGCATCTTGGAGTTGTCGAATAATCTCGGCTTGGTGTCTGATGGTTTTCAGCGTATCGTTGTTGTTTTTGAAGTCTAAACAACAAAATTCTGGAAAAAGGGTATTGTTTTGTTTACATCCTACCTCAAATTGAGCCAGTAAGAAATCTATGGGTGGAAGTAGCGCTTGTAATTGGTTTGTTGTTGTTTCCTGAAGTGTTGTCAATGCGTCAATGGCTCGAGCAGTGGCGTTTCCCTGTTTTAAAATCAAACAGGCTAAAGCTTGAATGTTCTTTGTGTTTACCCAAGATCCCAATGGAGCGACTGATGAGAGTGTCATATATAAAAAATTAGTGGGTAATCGAACGGTGGGGTCACAAGAGCCGTCTAGTTTCGTCATCAGTACATTTCTTTTTTCTCGATGTGTTACGAGTAAGTCTGCTTCTGTGGGTGTCCAAACTTGCAATTGTCCTATGGAACATAGTCCTCCTCGCAGTCCTGGGGGTATCACTTTGTAGGCTGTTAATCCACAGAGAAGTGTTAAGTTATACAGTAGTTCTAGAGGTGTCAAGGCTGTCCCCTTGATTTGATTTAGATAGATTCCACTACTGACACTAGCATTGTCACTGGACGTATTAGTTGCCGTGATGATGAAGTCCGATAGGAGAACGTCTTCACTGGGTGTAGCCAAAGTTTCTTGGTTCGTCTCTCCCACTAGCCAGATCCATGGTACTGTTTCATTTGACCTAAAGGTTCCTCCCAGCGGCCAAGGTTGTGGTGTGATTCCAGGACGTTCCTTGTACATCTGGCCGGATCCATTTGGCAGGTACCCATTTGGGTCCGCAGTCCATCTGGACACAGGCGTATCCTCGCCCCCATTGTAGAATGGGTACCGGTCCTTGCCATTCCATCGTGATTGGATCTCGATACCAAACTGGTGCTCCTAGTGCATGGTCAGCTAGCGATGTGACAGAAAAATGTTGTTGTGCCACGGTGTGATGCTGAGATGGGGAGTTGCCTCCTGGCATATGATTTAATACCACACAGGCCTTGGCTAACAGTTCATTTTGATATCCAACAGGTACTTTCTCCCCCTCCCTAAGAAGATCTAACTGCATCTTTAGGGTTTGATGGGCTTGCTCAACGATTGCTTGACCTGTAGGATTGTAGGGTATTCCAGTTATGTGTGTGATGCCCCACTTATTTAAAAATTCACGAAATCGAGAACTAACATAATTGGGACCATTATCTGTTTTTATCTCCTGAGGAATCCCTAAAATACTGATGGCGTGACAAAGATGTCGTATGGTGGCTGTGGCATTACTTTTAGTTTCGGCAGTAGGGCAAATATAGCCACTGCAAGTATCTATAGTGACGTGTAAATACTTCCGGGGTTTGAAAGGTTCATAGACTGTAGTGTCTTGTTGCCAAATTTGATTTGGTCGTAGACCATGGGGGTTAATTCCCCATGTCCAAGAGTTTGTTTGACGACAATGTGGACAGGAAGCAACCACTGCTCAAGCTTCAGACAGGGGTAATCGGAATTGTTTCGCCAATGCTTTGGCTCCTTGATGAAAAAATTCATGAGAAAGTTTGGCCTGTTGTAAAATGGGAACACCTACTGACTGAATGAGAGTTCCTGCCGCTTTGTCTGCATGAGCATTTCCCTCTGTTAAGGTACCTGGTATCTGTGTATGACTGTTAATATGTGCAAAAAATACAGGTGTTCGTCTTTTTTCTAAAATTGATAACAGCTTTTGAGCAGGTACAGTTCCCCCCGGTAAACTTTGTTTACATCGTTGTGTTAAGTTATATACATACTCGCTATCTGTTACAATGTTTAGAGGGGTAGTAGACCAAGTCGTTAAAGCAGTTAACACAGCATGTAGTTCTAAAATTTGAACAGTTTCTTGGCCTTTCCAAGTTTTGGTGTGCCATTGATTGTCCAAAAACCAGGCTATAGCTGCCTGTTGAGTTGATCCAGAGGCATCTGTAAACACAGTAAGGCCTTGGAGGGGTTTCTCTGAAATGGGTGTTTGTGGTTTGAAGGTTGATGATAAAAGACTCTTGATGAGTGGGTCACCCCTAGCCGGGATAATTTGTCCCATAAAATTTGCTAAGGCCGCTTGTAAATATATATCAAACATTATTAACTGTTCAAAATTGTGGGGACTAACAGAGGTTGAAAGAAATTTAGGATCTCTCCCGGATAACTGCTGTGTTCACTGTCGTCCTCGAGAGATTGCATCTGCCAATGTTACTGAAAATTGTGGTGCGGCTTGTTCTGGATAACTGGTATACAGCCATAGCAAAGGACATACCCGTGAGTCAACGAATCGATATATTAGACCGTTCGCTCCTTCTCGTTGCATAGTTATATGTAATTCTAGTAGGATTTTTGGGGTATAACGGCTAAGACTCTTGTGAGCTAGTTTAGTAGTTATCTGTTGTAACACATCTTTTTGTGTGTTTGTTAATGTTCGAAGAGCTGTAACATCTGGGGTTCCTGCTAAATCTGCTAACAAGGGTTGTAACTCCTTGTGTGTTATGGGAATAAATTGTCGTAACCACTGTAGGTTACCAACCAATACCTGTAGGTCGTGTAAGGTCGACACTTGGTGTTCAATTTGTAATTTTTGAGGCTGGACTGCTCATTTTTGAATGAGTGTTCCCAAATATTTCACTGGAACATTTTTTTGTACCTTTTCAGGTGCTATTTCTAGACCATGTTCCTTAAGAGTTTGAACCAAATGTTTCAAGGTGGTGTTAATGTCTCCCTCCCCACATAGCAAAATATCATCCATATAATGATAAAGAACCCAATTTTGATGTGTATCTTGGAACTGACGCAACGCGCGAGAAACAAACCACTGACACAGAGTTGGGGAATTTTTCATCCCCTGTGGTAACACCGTCCAATGGTACCACTGCACTGGTTCTTGATTGTTGATCGTCGGGATCGTCATCGCGAACTTGGGTTGATCGTCTGGATGGAGTGGAATAGAAAAGAAACAGTCTTTTATATCAATTACCACAACTGGCCAATCTTGGGGTAACATGGATGGCCAAGGTAAACCTGGTTGTAAAGGCCCCATGTCTTCAAGAACGGCATTAACCGCCCTGAGATCATGTAGAAGACACCAGGCACCTGACTTCTTTTGAATGACAAAACCAGGGCAATTCCATGGACTGGTGGTTGGGACTAAATGTCCTTTTTCTACCTCACGCTGTACTAGTAACTGTAGCTGGAACAATTTTTCTTGAGGGAGGGGCCACTGGTCAACCCACACCAGTTGTTGTTCGTGCGATTGCGAAATGCAGCTGTAACTGCTGCAACCACAGGTGCCGCTGCAGTTTGAGCCTCTGCTTCTAACACTCGTTTAATCATATCTGCTATTGATGCTTTTGCTGGCAACTGCGATAAAATTTGCCTTGTCTGATCATTTGCTTGTGTACGAGCTAGTTCTTTTGCAAGAATCGGCTTAACCTACTCCGGTATGTCTGCCATCTCAACTGCCTTCTGCAAACGCTCTAAAAAATCCTGATACGGTTCGTTAAGTCTCTGAATAACCTTTGTATACGGGACTCTCTTCTTTTCAAACTTACTGACCTTCATAAATGCACTCCTAGCACAATGCGAAGAAGCTGCTGTCACCTGACCTCGCAATCCAGCCTGATTTTGAGGGGCTGCATGGTCTCTGGTCCCTATTAACTGTGCCATAGAGACCCCTGCTAAATTATGTCCTGGAGTAAGAGAGTCCAAAACAACCGCTTCTGCTTCCTCTTTAAACGCTTACTCCCAAAGGCACATCAAAGGTGCCGTGAGTGCTGCACGCGCCAACTGTCTCGAATCAAATGGTAGTAACGGTTGAGCATATATCACATCTAACAGAGCTCGCATTCTCGGGCCATTCAGTCCATCATCTCTACAGCTCATCTGCCATTCCTTCACTAATTTGTAATCTAACAGTTGCCATCTCGGTCCATCTGGAGTAATTAACAATGGACACACTAACGCTCCCCCTTCATCTGAAGGTTTAAATCCACACCCTCTAGAATACAATTTTTCGCTATTAATTTCCAATCCGTAAACACCGGAGGTTGTGCCGCACGATCTACAACACTTTGAGCATGTTGCACTGTCTGTCCAGTAGTCGCCGCTAGATCCCTAAATTTCGCCAAAACCTCCGCTACCTCAGTGCTCTGATTCTGTCCTGGATTCAGTGGGCTCTCCTCATTCGAGTCTGGCAATGGAACCGTGTCTGCTTGCAATTTCCTTCTAATACAACTCTCTTTCTCATCCGAATCTATCTCCATCAAAGACATTGGTGGTGCACTAGCACTAGGACCCGTGGTTGTACTACTCGCTGGTGAGACATACTTAGGGGGTTCAACTGCCTCGTGCGAAAACAACCCTGGCGGGGGAAGGGGTGGATCCCCAAAAGAAGGATCCCTCACTTGCCCGCGGGAGACTGGAAACGCCAATGCATCCGGAGCATCCTCCACCTTTTTCACTCTCTCTACTTGTTTTTCCAATACCTCCTCTCCTCCGACAGCTGCAGTATCTCTACTTTCTTTGTCAGCTTGCACCTCTAATAAATCAACCACCTCTCCTCCCGTCTCTCCGCGCAACATCGCCGTAGCCACCATCCAAACCGCTTTTATCTCTCTCCCCTTCTTTAACACAGTCAGCACTGAACCAAGAGCCGCGAGCTTATCAGCAGCTCCTTTCTTTCCACTTAAACACTCCTCCACTAACTCCTCGCGCGCAGCCCACAGCCGCGACGCATCAAATATCTCTCCCGGCTTTACTATGAAGCTCCGTTGTATCATCCACTGGATGAGAACCGTGACTGGAGATGTATGCACCCCACAGTCCACCTCCCTGCCTACCGCCTTTAATACCTTAATAATTGTTCCGATGGATGCCATCGTCACCGGCAGGGTCGCTCCGAGAGCTATCTTCCACTCGCCTGGCCAGGCAAAACACTCGCACACTCCGCGCCCACGGCACTCCGTGCCCGCGATCACGTCGAGGTCACCACTTGCCGCACTTCTCCGCTGCGACAATGTAGGGAAAACGACGCATCGCCAGGGAGTCGCCCTGGGGAGAAAACGGACTAACACAGATACTGTGGATCAAGCGATTTCTCCATTTATTAGCTGCACAATACTTAGTTATATAGTGTTTTAGTATCTATTCACGCATAGGTCATTTGTTGATTGGTTAACATGTGCCGTTCACGCATCTAAACAATAGTCTAATTGGATAATGTCTTCTGATCACGCGAATGATGTCTTCTGCCCGTATTCTGTCTTGCATCCTGCTGTCCATCACGTACGCCCGACCTTGTTCTACTTTCTGTGCCTGTCTTATCAAACTTGTCCTTGAGCAGTATCTACTTTTGTGCTGCCCAGCAAACTTGTCAGCAAACTTGAACAATCGAGTCTTGTGTAGTTTCTTTAACAATTATGCCTTGTACCGTTTCTTCTCCATTCGTGCCTTGTTCCCCTACACTCCATCACATGCTCTGGGGTGCCTTCAGAGCCTGGGGCACCTCACCCCAGGGAGGGTATTTCCCTCACCGTGTTGCTCTGCTCCTGCTGCGGAGCTGAGGACAGATGTGGCACAGAGAGGTGTTGCCCTGGTTGGCAGAGGAGGCTCAGGGGTTTTCTCGTCTCCATCGACCCCAGAGTGGGCCAGAGCGTGGGAGAAGTGCCTGCAGCAAGAGCCTCCTCCTGCCCCATTGCCCTGCAGAGGCATTGAAGGGGCTGTACTCTGCAGGACAGCCTGGTGCCAGGATCAGTTCCCAGTGGAGGGGCAGTCCTGACTTGCCCCATCTCAGGAGGGTTCAGATGCTCTTTTCTGCTGAGGGTCCCTGGGCACCCAGGGGACTTGTCATAGACACGTCATGGGAGGAGAGTGCTTCTCCTGCTGGCAAGTGTCAAGGGGATCTGGCTCAGGGGCAGAGCAACTGCTTTGCACGTGGGAGGTGCCGGCTTCCATCCCTGGCATCTCCAAGGGTGCTTTTTCCTCTGAGTCCCAAGCCTCAGGGTGCTAGACCTGAGCTCAGGTCACTGCCCTGCACCACACACCCACCCACGGCCCAGGGACAATGCTTGGCAGCAGAGTGCCTGCGCGGAGATCTCAGGGAGGGGAGAGACAGCAGCAGCACCCTAGGAATCCTTTCTGGCTGCACTGAGACCTGTGGTGTGAGGGTGCTGGTCCAGCCCAGGTGTCCTTTGGGACCAGGGCCAGACTGCCCTGATGGCTTTCCAGGGGTAAGGGTCTGAGATTGTCCTGTCTCCAGGTAGAGATCCCCCACCACATGGGAAGCATCCCTCTGTGCCAGCGGGCAACGGTGTCTGAGCTGGAGGAGTGACATTTCTTACCCTGACCCTGTCTCCAGGTCCTTTCCCCTCGGCCATCACCCCTGGCTTGTGCAGAGCCTTGGCTGAGGGAACCCGGAGCTGCTGAGGTGGGACTGGTGGGGCCAGCACCCACCTCTTCTTCCTGGGGGCTTTGCTGTGTCTGTCCATCCTGTGCTGGTGGCAACAGGGAAGCACAGGCCTGTCTACAGCCGTGCACAGGTGGGGAGGGCCAGGAGATGGTGCCTTGGCTGCCCCCCCTGCAAAAACATCCAAAACCAAAATGGGGTGTGAGACACAGCCTTTCACTGCAGGGTGCCCAGCCGCTGAGAACGGCGGGCCCAAATTCAGAGAAATAAGGTATAAAAGTGAAGCACGGAAGAAGGGGTATGGGGGTATCTTCTGAACACAGGATGGTGGGCACCAGTATGGACTGACCTGCGGACTCAAGCCGCCCCAGGCAGGGACCAGCAAGAAGAGCCCAGTGTCTGTCCCATGCCACTTCCCCGCCAGCTCTGCCCTCCCGCAGGTGTAATATTTCTCCCTTACTCTAGCAAGTTTTGCTAGAGTGTTTGCCTCCTCCTCTTCCTTGGGGACATGAGCCACAGGCCCCGGGTGTGTGTGAGGGGGCAGCACACCAGAGCAGAAAGAGCCCAGTTCATGGCATTTTGGGGCCTGAACAGTCTGGCCTTGCGGGCTGGGTCCGTTCTCTGGAGCAATGCAGGATCGTCACTGTGCCCCAGATCTGCGCTTGCTCTTCCAGCTCCCCACGACCTCCCCAAGGGGGGTGACGGTGAGACCCCAACCCTCTGCGCTGCTGCCCCACATTGGGCAGAGCACAGCTGTGGAAAGCCCATGGGAGAGCAGCATTCCCAGGGTGAGACTTCCAGGCTGATGGGTGACACACATGGGCACTGCAAACACAACCTCCTTCCCCTGGGAAGCTCCCACCGGGGCAGGCTCCAGTCTTGCATCTCCACAGGGAGAGATGGGCCCGCGGTGGGGATGGATGGACTGGCTCCCGGGCCAGGGGCTGCCAGCAGGAAAGCTCTAGAGGCTAGGGCAGAGGAGCGTGTGAGCCTGGGCTCCCCCTGGGCCCCCCAGCGTCACCCCAGGGGTGAAGGAGCTCCCAGCAGGGAATGGGCAGCGCTGTCCTGGGAGAGGCTGTTGGCGATGGCTGCCTCCTCCCCTCTTCTGCTCTGGGGCTAGATCCTGCTGGTTGCAGTGTGACCCAGCTGCGGCTGCTTCCCACAGGGAGCCCTGCCAAGGACACCCAAGGCGCCTTCCAGCCTGCAGTAGAGAAGTCCACTGGGGAAGAGACAGAGGGGTGTGGAGACCACCAGCGGGAGCAGGGAGGGCAGTTTGGGCTCCAGGTTCCTGCCCATGCATCAAACCATTCTCCCTGCCCGTCTCCTGCGTGAGAGCTGTCTCTGCCCATGGGAGCTGGGGCAGATGAAAGCCCCAGCCGAGGGAGAGGGACCCCAGCTCAGCTGCCAGCAGTCCCTGCTTTAGGGGAGGGACACAAAATACCCTCTGCCATGGAAATGCGCCCACGTGAGCATCCTCCCAGACAGGCCCTTCTCCAGGCCAGGGGCTGGATGATGGCTTTGGGCTGCAGCCCATGTCTCTCGAGGATCCTTTCTCCCTCCCCCTGAACTCTCCCTCCTCTGCCTCCCAGAGTGTTGAGGGAAAGGTCCCCCCATTCACCCTGCTCCCATTCCTCTGCCCCTGCACACAGGTACTGTCCTGAACACAAACCAAGCCACACTGACACCCCTGGGGGGGGGCAGCAGGAGGGCAGGGGTGGGGGCTGGAGTGCAGCGGGAGGAGGTCCCAGGGCTGACAGGAATTCTGGGGTCTGCGAGGGCCCAAGGCAGCAGGAACAGCCCATGGAGAGTGGGGTCCTGGCAGAGCCAGCAAAGGGGCAATGCCAGCCCGTGTGCCCCAGCAAGTGGCTCAGCACCCTGTGTCAGGGCAGTGGGGAGCAGAGCTGCCTCCTAACCACTGTCAGAGGTGATCCATGGGCCATGATACACCCTGGGGCTGGCCAGGGTGTTCATGGCATAACGGCAAACTTAGGGCTCACTTCCGTGGGGCTACAGCCCAGGGGCCACCCCAACACAGCAGCTCTGCCACGGCCTCAGCCCTGTTCAACCAGCGTGGCCCAAGCAGGACCTCGGCCAAAGAACAACCATGGAATGCTGGGGTGAGGAGATGGGCGCTCCCGCTGGGGTGTATCACGGGAACTTGCAGAGAACCATTTGGATGGAGCCTGTGGCTGGCAGGATGGAAATGTCAGCAGGAATATTCCCCAGGGACCATGGGCTCTTGCAGCCCCACAGCCTGACCCCAAGACTGCTGCCCCTGAGATGTGTCCCTTCCCCACCGCCACGTCTTTGTGCTCTGCTCCCCCCCCAGTCAGCCTCAGGGAGACACCCCGACACCCGGGCAGGCAAGCACCAGCTCTGGCTCAAAGCCCCAAAGGCTTTTAATAAGAACAGCGTAAAAACAGGGTCCTAAAAATAGAGGAAATGCCCAGCTGCTTCTGCTGCCCGTGGGAAAAGGGAGATGGTTCCCTGGTGCTCACGGCTCTCCCAGCTGCACAGACCTCTCCTTCCTCCTGGCTGCACCCAGCCCCACGGCAGGGACGGGCTCTCCTGGCTCTGGGATCAGGGACTGTTGTGCACTGAGCTCCCGTGGCACAGCCTTTGTGTCCTCGGGGGGATGTGCCTGAGACCCCTCTTCAGCATCGTCATAGCCTGTGCTCTCTGGGGACAGGGACCAGGCATCTCCCTCAGCTCCAGGGGCCCCAGCACTTCCCTGGGAGCGCAAGTTTGCCCCTGCAAGCAGCAAGGCAGGCCATTGCACGTTTGCCCCATGGGGTGCCCCTCCTGGCCTCTACGTCACCTTCCTCCCTTCTCCTCACCAGTCCTGAGATGTTCCGCTCCCTCTCCCACCCGCAGACCCCCAAGAAAAACTCCTGGGTCACGTTCCTTCACCCCAGGAGGCTGGGCTCTCAGTACAGCACTGATTCACCCAGCACCCAGGAACTGGCAGCGCTATCTTTCCCTCTCACCTCCAGCTGCATCCCTGGGCCCTGCTCCCTCCTCTGGTGCCCTGGGCATCTCCCAGTCTCCCTGCCCAGACACAGGATCCTCCCCAGGGTCAGAAACCTCCCTGGCATCATCATAGCCATCCACTGGGTCACCTCCGGGCAGGACAGGGATGCCTGCAAGGAGAGGGGAGCTGGTGACAATGAGAAGATACACATGCAGAGCAGAGGATGGGAGCATATGCAGGGACATGAGGCTCAGACGGTGCTGTTGGCAGCACCACAGGAGACCCCCATGTCCTCCCCAACTTCAACAGTGACACCGCTGTTCTTCACATGTCTGCAGGGAGGAGGCATCCACTCCTTCCCACACCCTATTACCTGGTGATGACCCCAGACCATCCTCCTCCTCACTGTCCCCAGGGTAGGGCTGCAGATGGGTCAGGAACCCCTCTGAAGAGGAGCCTGGAGAGAGGTGCAGCAGGTGCTATGGGAGTGCGCTCTGCTGACCCAGATTGTGGTCAGTGCTTCTGAGAAGGGGGGACCCACAGAGCCCGGGCTGAGTGAGGAGGAGGGCTCAGGACTCACCCCGCCACCCTGGGACAAACCCTGTCTCAAAGGGGCTCCCAGAGCTACCCCAGGACAGCACCTGCCCTCAGCCCTCAGGTGTCACCCAGGGTGCGGGGGCAGGCAGAGAGGGGCTGTCCCCCACTTGGATGGGAAGAACTGGTGGGGAGGAAGCTCCTCTCTTGGGCCCAGGACCTGGCTGCTCTCCCCACAGACCCCACAGCCCCAGCGCTGCAGGGACCATTGGCCACAGGACTGCAGGGGGTCAGCCCTGAGTGGGGGGCAAGGGGGAAGAGCCTGGCAGATGTGCCCCCTGGGAGGGACCCACACCCACCTGAGCGACTGAACCTCGCCTGCTTCTCCCACGCCGGGCTGTAATGGATCTCCTCATACACGGCCTCAGGGAAGGGCTCCCAAGCTCTCCTGGAGCCTGCGGACAGTGGCAGGGCTGGCCCAGGGACAGGCAGAGAGGGGACAGGATCCCGCTCTGCCCCCCCAGCTTTGGTCCCCTGGGCCAGCAAAAGGCTATTGCCACAGCACAGCCCCGCTGCGCCGTCTGCTTGCCGCTACCACCTCCTCAGTGAGGGCAACGTCCCCATGGAGATGGTCTGGAGCAGTGACACCCTCGCACTGTCCCCTCAGAGACAGCCCTTGTGCCCCTCTGGCCCCTGGGTCAGGTCCCTGGTGCTGAGCTTGGAGCAGCTCCCACCTTTCCTCTCCCCCTCTCTACCCATGGATCCATAGCAACGGCCCCTGCCCTGCCAGGAGAATGTCAGGGTTGGACAGAGGAACAGCCTGGGGGCCTGAAACCATGGGCCTTGACCCTGCTGTCCCACACTCCTTCTGGCATCTCCCCTGCCCCAGAGCCCCCTCCAGAGCTGCCTACAGTGCTTCCAGTGTGACACCCTCCTCTGTCTCCCCTCTACTTCCATCTGCCCCAGCCCAGCTCTGCCATTTCTGTCCTCGCCCCATCCTTAACCCGCCCCCGTGTCTGGACGGTACCCCTTGCTGCTGATGGCTCGCCCCATCCTTAACCCGCCCCCGTGTCTGGACTCTACCCCTTGCTGCTGATGGCCCACGGTCAGGCAGTCAATGAGGTGGTGCATGGGAATGAAGGCAGCACACACCCTTGTCCTCCCAGCTCTGCCTGTGCCCCCAATGACACCCCGCAGCCCTTCCAGGAGGTATCTCCCCCCGGTACCACAGGGGAAGGACCCACCTCTGCGCCCAGCCCTGGCGCTTCGCAGTTGTCCAGCCAGGAGGGCCAGGAGCAGGCAGAGAAGGGCCCCCAGGACGATGCAGATGATGACGGGCAATGAGACTCTCCCACTGCTGGTTGGACGGCCCCGCGTGGGATCTGCACGGGCAGGAACACAGAACAGGCAGCACCAGGCCTGGGAGAGGTGTGGGGCCAGGACACACTGGTCCTGACCCCCATGGAAAAGGTGGTGAGGGACCCCAGGGTGTGAGTGATGGGAAAGCTCCCACCCTACTGGGACAGCCCTCCCCAACCCCACACCACTACCCCGGTGGTTCTTTTTGGGGCTTTTCACACCCCAGCAAGGAACCCCTTCCTTCTGGCTGTGGGTCGCAGCCTGGCCCCATGAAGACCCAGTGCTGGTGGGGAGGATGGGTTACCTGCTCGGGGGGTTGGTGCTGCTGTCCTGGGTGCAGCTGCAGAGGAGAAGGAGAGCTGGGCTGAGAGGGTGGGTGTGAGGGTACCACGAAGCATCCCCTCTGAAACACTGTGTGTGTGTGTGTGTGCGCGTGCTCGCGCACATCTATCCCTGACACATTGCACCCAAATCGCCCCTCCTGTGGGGCTGGTCAGGGTGGCTGGGACAGAGCCCAGGGCCCTGCTCTGGGTACTGGGCAGGATGATGCAGGCAGCCCAGGAGATGCCCCTGGGGGATGCAGAGCCCTGCGGGCAGAAGCTGGAGGACATCCAGCCCCACAGAGGCTGCTCCCCACTTGGCACCAGGCTCCCACGCTCTGCAGGGAAGGCCTGGCTCTCAGGAGCTCTGGGGCTGTGATGGGACCCAGTGGGGAAAACCTCTTCCCCAGCTCCTTGCCAATACCCCAGCAAGGGGTCCCAGCCCTGCCACTCACCTGAGCAGTTCACGGCAGCATCTTCCTTATGCCGGCAGGCACCGCCATCCCCAGGCCGGGCCCAGCAGTCCTGCAGAGACAGCTCTGTCCCCTGGCACTCCACCTGCTCCAGCCAGATGGGGCCCATCCCCATCCCAAACGCAGCCTCGTCCAGGGCAGACACTGCGGGGCCACAGCCCAGCTGCCTGCACGCCACCTCAGCGTCCTGCATGTCCCAGGAGTCGTCGCACACCGTCCCCCAAGAGCCACGGTGCCAGACCTCCACTCTGCCCGAGCACCCGTCCTCACCTCCCACGGCACGAATCTTCTCCCTGTCTGGAGAAGGGAAAGACCTCCCATGGCACGGAGACAGCAGGCAGAGCCCTGCCAGACAAGAAGCATCCACAGAGGAGCAGCTCCCTACCTGTGCACCTCGTGGAGTTGGGGCACGGGGCCAGCGGGATTGAGGGCATTTCTGGGCGTCTCCCTGAAGAAGGAAACACTGTGGTGAAAGGGCTGGTTCGGGAGATCGTGCAGAAGAGAGCAGGACTGATCTCTGCTTGTGCCTCCCTCTGCCATCTCGATCACGGCAGCAGCTGAACCCTGGTCATTGAGGGGACACGCACAGGACTGTGGGGGGACCCCGACTGCTCAGCCCCAAAAGGTCCCTGTTTAACAGAGCAGCAGGAGCATGTCTATGGAGGGGAGGCTCTTCGGAACCCTGTCTGGTCTCTTCTGAGACCTCACCTGGAGATGCCTCTGCCTCCCCTGGGCGCTGCTGGCAACCTGGGTGGCACCTGCTGCTGGACGTGTGTGGCTGTGATCGCTTTTCTGCCACCAGCAGCAGAAGGGACTGATATGGAAAGGAAAAGCCCCTCCAAGCTCTTTCTCTGCGTTTGGCTGTGCTCAACAGGGAGCAGGAACTGGAGTGACACTGGGGTGCCCAGGTGGCTCAGAGTTACCATTGCAGGTGATGTGGATCTCCTCTCGTGGGTCTTCACATGACTGTGGGTTCTAGGGAGCAGAGGGACACTGCCAGAAGGAGCTGGTTTTCTCCCCACACCGCACGTTATCCAGCCACGTAGGGCCAGACACCCTTCCATAAGACAGGTGTGTTTCCAGGGATCCTCCGTCCCCGCAGCCCAGCTCCTTGCATGCCAGCGACACCGTGTCGAGAGTCATCGAGTTGGAGCAAATGCTCCCCCACGTCTCGTTGTAGAAAACCTGCAGGCGCCCGGAGCAGCCATCACTGTTCTCCAGCCTCAGGGCCATGAACTCTGGGAGGAAAGGCACCAAGGGGGAACAGGCTGGTCTGGGACTGTGGGAGCCAGGACACCTCTGCACCCCCCCGGCCCACAGCTGGGTAGGGCCATGGCCAGTACGTCTCCCTTGCACCCAAGGGCAGAGAGAATTCCTTGATGGACAGACACCCCTGCCCTTCCTGCTAACCCTCAGGGATGGCTGAGCTCCCCAGGGACCCTCAGTGGGACTGAGGGTACCCGTGCATGGGTGTCCACAGGACACGTTCAGGCAGGAGCTCAGAGGCAGCCAGGGACAGCCTTGGCCATGCCCGTCTCTCCTTGTGTCCTGGCCTCTGCGAGAGCCAGGGTCCCACCACAGCTCCCGCCACAGACCTGAGCAGATGACTCCCGCATCCTCTTTGTGCCTGCAGTCGTGCTGCCCCCAGGGCCTGGCAGGGCAGGCCCAGAGAGCAGCTTCGGCCCCAGAGCAGTTCACGCCATCCAGCCAGATCTGCCCGGAGCCTGCCCCGAAGGGAGCGGAGCCGGCTGCCTCCACTGCCCCTCCACAGCCCAGCTGGTGGCAAACGACAGCGGCGTCAGACAGGTCCCAGCCATCGTCACAGACAGTCCCCCAGATGCCCTGGGAGTAGATCTCCACTCTCCCAGCACAGCGCCCGGCCCCATTCACCAGCCGGACCCTCTGGCTCCCTGTAGTGGGCAGAAACCCCAGCTGCTGTCAGGGGCCGGCTGCCCACCTACCCCATTACCTGGGGGGCCCGTGCAGCGCCGCTCACCCCAGCAAATGACTCCCACGTCCTCCGCAACCCCTGCCGCCGGTGCACTCTCGGGCAGGGAGGTGTTGCAGAGGGCCAGGTTGGCCTCGTGCCCTGCGCACCGGACCCCTCGCAGCCCCACGGGGACCGTCCCTCGCTCAGGCTTTGGGGGGTTGTAGGCTGTCCCTGCCTCTCCGCACCGCAGCTGCCGGCACACCACGCTGGCCTCCTGCACGTCCCACTGGTCATCCAGGACTCTGCCCCATGTCCCGTGCTGGAAGATCTCCACTCGTCCATCGCACCGGCTCCCTCCACCCACCAGCCGCAGGGATGCAAAGCCGGCTGAGCCTGGGGAGAGCAGAGATGCCACAGCCATTGGTGGCACCGGGGAGCATGGCATCCTTCAGGGAGCAGGGCGAGGGGGGATTTTCCGACCAAACACGGCAAGACTGAGCCTTTCGCTGATGAGAAGCGAGGCTCACACCCAGGTCTGCTGCTGCTGGGGGCACCCAGGCACCTGCTGCCTGGGTGGTGGGATGAGGGTCTGCAGAGCTCTCTCTGGGGATGGGATGCAGTTGTCTGCAGCCAGAGAGATGGAGCACAGCCCTGCAGCCCTGTCCTGGGCTTGTCCCACAGTAGGAGAACGGAGGAGCCCAGGCCTGGTGGTGGTGCTGGGGCCTAAGCCACTGCCCTGGGGGCAGATGCCTGCCTCTGTTCAGCCCTCAGCTCACCCAAAGCAGAGCGGTCACTCTGAGCAGGCAAAGCCCTCCAGATGTCTCCTGGGGAAGCCAGGGTTTCTCCAGGGAGAAATTCAGCCTTGCACTGCCGTGGGACCCCTGCTTTGGGTGGCCACGTCACACACAAAGGGCAAATGGAGTTAATGCAGCATTTTTTCCAGCACTCACCTGAGCAAACGACAGCAGCGTTGTTCCCGTGGGAGCATGGTGAAGCCCCCAGGGTGATCACTGGGCACTGTCCCAGATGGGCTTCTGTCCCGTCACAGAGGAATGAGTCTCTCCAGACAGGGCCAGTCTCTCTCCCAAAATGCTCTCCTCCAGGAATGGACTCAGCAAACCCACAGTTGAGTTGACGACAGAGAACATGGGCATCCGAGAGATCCCAGCGGGAGGCACAGAGGGTCCCCCAGGTCCCCGACACCTGGACCTCTACCCTCCCTGCACACGCTGTGCTGCCGTTCACCAGCCTGAACCCTGTGTATTCTGGGTGTAGGGGAACAAGGCACGAACGGAGAAGAAACGGTACAAGGCATAATTGTTAAAGAAACTACACAAGACACGATTGTTCAAGTTTGCTGACAAGTTTGCTGGGCAGCACAAAGTAGATACTGCTCAAGGACAAGTTTGATAAAGCAGGCACAGAAAGTAGCACAAGGTCGGGCGTACGTGACGGACAGCAGGATGCAAGACAGAATACAGGCAGAAGACATCATTTGCGTGATCAGAAGACATTATCCAATTAGACTACTGTTTAGATGCGTGAATGGCACATGTTAACTAATCAACAAATGACCTACGCGTGAATAGATACTAAAACACTATATAACCAAGTATTGTGCAGCTAATAAATGGAGAAATCGCTTGATCCACAGTATCTGTGTTAGTCCGTTTTCTCCCCAGGGCGAGTCCCTGGTGATGCGTCGTTTTCCCTAGATTGTCGCAGCGGAGAAGTGCAGCAAGTTGTGACCCCGACGTGATCGCGGGCACGGAGTGCCGTGGGCGCGGAGTGCGCGAGTGTTTTGCCCGGCCAGGCAAGTGGAAGATAGCTCTCGGAGCGACCCTGCCGGTGACGATGGCATCCATCGGAACAATTATTAAGGTATTAAAGGCGGTAGGCAGGGAGGTGGACTGTGGGGTGCCTACATCTCCAGTCACGGTTCTCATCCAGTGGATGATACAACGGGGCTTCATAGTAAAGCCGGGAGAGATATTTGATGCGTCGCGGCTGCGGGCTGCGCACGAGGAGTTAGTGGAGGAGTGTTTAAGTGGAAAGAAAGGAGCTGCTGATAAGCTCGCGGCTCTTGGTTCAGTGCTGACTGTGTTAAAGAAGGGGAGGGAGATAAAAGCGGTTTGGATGGCGGCTACGGTGATGTTGCGCGGAGAGACGGGAGGAGAGGTGGTTGATTTATTAGAGGTGCAAGCTGACAAAGAAAGTAGAGATACTGCAGCTGTCGGAGGAGAGGAGGTATTGGAAAAACAAGTAGAAAGAGTGAAAAAGGTGGAGGATGCTCCGGATGCATTGGTGTTTCCAGTCTCCTGCGGGCAAGTGAGGGATCCTTCTTTTGGGGATCCACCCCTTCCCCCGCCAGGGTTGTTTTCGCACGAGGCAGTTGACCCCCCTAAGTATGTCTCACCAGCGCGTAGTACAATCACGGGTCCTAGTGCTAGTGCACCACCAATGTCTTTGATGGAGATAGATTCGGATGAGAAAGAGAGTTGTATTAGAAGGAAATTGCAAGCAGATGCGGTTCCATTGCCAGACTCGAATGAGGAGAGCCCACTGAATCCAGGACAGAATCAGAGCACTGAGGTAGCGGAGGTTTCGTTGAAATTTAGGAATCTAGTGGCGACTACTGGACAGACAGTGCAACATGCTCAAAGCGTTGTAGATCGTGCGGCACAACCTCCGGTGTTTACGGATTGGAAATTAATAGCGAAAAATTGTATTCTAGAGGGTGTGGATTTTAAACCTTCAGAAGAAGCGTTAGTGTGTCCGTTGTTAATTACTCCAGATGGACCGAGATGGCAGCCGTTAGATTACAAATTAGTGAAGGAATGGCAGATGAGCTGTAGAGATGATGGACTGAATGGCCCGAGAACGCGAGCTCTGTTAGATGTGATATACGCTCAACCGTTGCTACCATTTGATTCAAGACAGTTGGCGCGTGCAGCACTCACGGCACCTTTGATGTGCCTTTGGGAGCAAGCATTTAAAGAGGAAGCAGAAGCGGTTGTTTTGGACTCTCTTACTCCAGGACATAATTTAGCAGGGGTCTCTATGGCACAGTTAATAAGGACCGGAGACCATGCAGCCCCTCAAAATCAGGCTGGATTGCGAGGTCGGGTGATAGCAGCTTCTTCGCATTGTGCTAGGAGTGCATTTATGAAGGTCAGTAAGTTTGAAAAGAAAAGAGTTCCGTATACCAAGGTTATTCAGAGACTTAACGAACCATATCAGGATTTTTTAGAGCGTTTGCAGAAGGCGGTTGAGATGGCAGACATACCGGAGGAGGTTAAGCCGATTCTTGCGAAAGAACTAGCTCGCACACAAGCAAATGATCAGACAAGGCAAATTTTATCGCAGTTGCCAGCAAAAGCATCAATAGCAGATATGATTAAACGAGTGTTAGAAGCAGATGCTCAAACTGCAGCAGCACCTGTGGCTGCAGCAGTTACAGCTGCACTTCGCAATCGTGTGAATAACAACCCGGGGAAGAACAGCTCCTGCTTTGGTTGTGGAGGAAGCGGTCATGTCAGAAGTCAGTGTCCTTCGGTATCTAGAGTCAATCAGGGAAGGACTCCAAATGCGGATCAAAACAGGAGATGTTTTCGCTGTGGGAAATTAGGGCATCTGGCGAGACAATGTCACATGCAACGAGGCGGGGAACATCAGGGAAACTACAGAGGCAGTCCCAACACAGGGCGGGCGGGGCTGCAGAGGAGCAATCCGTCCCACCACATGTATTCAGTAGAATGCCGAGAATCACCGACGATGGGACAGCGAAAGGACGAACCCCTGCCCTGGGAGATGACCAGCGGTGGGCTTTAAAGACCATCACAGGAGTGTGGGTAGAGCAACCCACAACGGTAACATTGAAGGGCAGAGGATCAGGAACGAATGCGAGTGGAATTTTAGTGGGCAATGGGGCTCACAAATGGGGAGTTGATATTATTCACTATTAATTACTATTAATAACTATTAATTACTATTAATTACTATTAATATATTACTATTCACTATTATTCACTCTTAATTATTATATTATTATTATATTTTATCTGTGATAACCTTTTTGTCCAGGAATGTCTGCATCCACTCTGCTTCTCAAGAGGCATGACCCTAGCCTGTATGACCCAGAGGTCTTTGTACATGTTTCTGGCATGATGGTAATGCTGGCGTCCTGCGTCACATCTCTCTAATAAAAGGGATTAGTAACAGGTTCTCCAGAGAGCTTGTGGAATCTCCATCCATGGAGATATTCAAAACCCAGCTAGACCCTGTATTGGGCAACCTGCTCTGGCTGACCCTGCTTGAGCAGTGGGGACTAGGCTAGGCAATCTCCAGAGGTGCTGACAAGAAGGCTCAGAAGGGACCCATGGAGGTCTCTAGTGTCATGATCTGCTCTGAGCAGGGAGACCTTGACAGTTCGATCGGGTTGGTCAGTCCTTTCTGCAGCTGAGTTTTGAAAATCCCTGGGCCCCAGACCTAGTACTAATCAACTACAAAGGTGGATTTTTTCCTGAAATCTCATTTGAAATTTCCCTTCCTGCTTCTTGTCCTCATTGTCTCTTGTCCTCTCCTCCCCTTCCTGACTGCCAGAAGGATCCTCACACCTACTCTGACCAAGGACAGTCACAACCTTCTCTCCAAGTGTGGCCTCACCAGGATCCCCTGTGACTGCAGCCAGGATATGCTGGCCAGCTCCAAGCAGAGACGCTCACCGGGGGTCCTTGCATAAGCTCAGAGAAGGCCACAGCCAGACACCAAGCACCGAGCACAGAGGAACTATGGCGGTGCCTGTGGGCTGACACCAGGGCAGAGTTGGAGGCAGAAGGGGTGAGCAGAGAAGACCTCCGGCAGCTCCTCTGCATACCTGGTCAGGCAGTAATGCACTTGGTGGTGCTCCTGAGAGAGGATGGTGGCATGGGAGGGGAGGTACCAAGAGCTGTGGTGCAGGGTACTGGGGCTCCGAAGTAGGCCTGGGGCTCCCAGCAGGCAGTGCCACTGGCTGCGGCCCCAAGAGAGCCCTGAGCACGGAGAGAGCAGCAGCGAGTCTCGTCCCAACTGTGGAGAGCTGCTCTGGCTGCAGAGGGGCTGCTGAGAGTGCCGGGGTCAATCCTGGCTGCCCTGCACCTCCCACTCCAGGGTTGTCTCTTGGGTCCCTGCAGCAATCGCACTGACTGGGGTGACAGCCCTGCCTGGCCGGGGATTGAGGAGAATTTGGGGTTTCCATCAGTGTGGGAGCTTCTTGGAGCATCACGGCTTTTGTTCACATCCCTGTCCTTGTCCCTGGGCTGGCCCAGACCTCCATCCCCACCTGTGGCCCCAGAGCTCTGCTGTGCAGGCACCACTCAGGACAGAGTGCGTTCAGGGTTGGGGAAACATCCTCCTGGCACAGTTCCCACAACAGACCTCAGTGCCCCATTCCCCTGTGGCCATCTGGCTTTGACCGCTCGCCCCAGCACCCAAGCCCTTCCCTGCCTTGGCCATGGCCCATGTGACGGGTTGCAGGCAGCCCTGCTCTGGGGTCTGCCAGGCTCTGAGCATGTGTGAGTCCACGCAGGTCTGGATGTTCCCCCAGTGCAGACACTGAGCCCAGCAAGAGGACGGAGCTGGTCATATTTCAAAGATCAGCCCTCCCCTGGACCATGGTGAACGGCCAGGGCTGGAAATGGATGGTATGGGGAACTAGGACTGGGGGTGACTTTGGGTTAAGGGCCAGCGCATGGGGTGGAGGAGGCTGTCTCAAGGCCATGTGCTGGGCACAGAGACTTGAGGAGAACAGCAGACTCACGTGGCTGCCGAGTCATGCTTCCTTCAGTGCAAGCCCTGACGCAGGCTCCCAGCCTCCCTTTTGATGCCAGCCTTGAGGAGGGGCAGGAGGACTAAGAGAAAGTTGTGAGCACCAGCCCTTCTCATCCACTACCCAGGCCTGGTGGAGCACCAGGACAGTGAGGACTCTTCCTGCCTCTGCAGAAGTGAGACAAATTCAAACATTTGTCTGGGAACATAATAACCACAAGTAAGAGTAATGATGAAGTTAATGCTACCGATAATGATAATACACCAAAGCACCAGTTTTGGATGGGATATCCTGGGAGTCATTTGTGGGGCGAGATGGAGAGTTTATCACGATAGCAAAAACTTTCATGTAAGCCCTTTCCTAACCGCACCCTTGAGGTCCTGGCAACTCCTGCTGTAGATGAGGGGGTTCACTGCTGGAGGCACCACCAAGTACAGAACAGCCACGGGCAGATGCAGGGATGGGGAGGAGACAAAGCTTCAGGTGCTGATAAAGAGGGAGACCATGGCCAGGTGAGGAGGCATGTGGAAATGGCTTTGTGCCGTCGCTGCTCAGAGGGGATCCTCAGCAGAGTTGTGCAGATTTTCACACGAGACCCAGGAGGGTCCCACAGGGGTTTTTGGGGGGAAGGGTTGTGCAGTCTTGAAGCACACGCAGGCAGGGAAGGTTCTTACGTCAGGTGCAAGCACCAAAGCTCTGACACCACATCAACCTGTTGTCTGACCACGGTTCAAAAGAAGCATTTTTTACCTCACTGCATGCTTTGATTGGGTGGCAAGAGGAGCCTCCCCTCCCGGTGCACCCAGAAGCGTGTCAGCAAAGGAAGCGCCCCGTCATTACGTACAGGGAGGCCGCCACTGTTGACAGCCTCATTCCCCACATGTTTTCGTACTGCATGGTGGTTGGGTGGCAGCCATTTTTTGACACCGTCATATGCACATGTTGTCATGCAGTCCTGTGATTGGCTGCCTGCCTGCTTTGGACAAGGAAGTGCTCAGATATCAAAATATATACCTATACTACAATATATACAGTTTTGGTTTTATATACGTATATATAAGTGACTGTACAAATATATATAAATTTTTATGTATTTATGAACAGATACTGTATTTTAAATATATTTTAAATATATATACCCCTCTATGCACATATATACGTGCATACATTTATATGTATATGTATTTTTATATATATAAACATGTATAAATCCAGAGAAATTAAATACATATAGCCATTATAACATAGGTATAAAATGGATAAACCCTTTAATAAGAGCTAATGGAATGAACAATCAGAGTTTAAATGTGAACAGAAAGAAAAGTACAAGGGTGGGTCGAGGTCCCCCGCTTTACCAGGCTGCGGAAGAAGTCCAGACATGTCTGGGTTGGGGGGAACTTCAAGAGGGTGGGGAGGACACAGACAAGGTGGGACATGCCCGAGGGCTATGGCCCCCTCCTAGGAGGTCACCAAGGAGCCCTCAGTGCAAATCCTGGTAACATACAAAGAAGAGCCCAATCCCATGAACAGGCCTAGGAGATCCCCACATCCCAGCCCAGCCCAGCAGGATGGCCATGCAGGGTTGCTGGGGCAGACTCTGAGCTTTCCTCGGTGCTGCAAGACATAAGTAATGCCATTGGCAAACATGGAAAAGCAGGACAAAGTGCCGACTTCAGAATAATACGTGCATGGGGACAATATGGAAAGCATCCAAAGAGGATCTCAGAAAAGATGATGTGGATGAGAGGAACTAGCCAGTGAGCCCAGGAACTGCAAAGTGGCTTTTGAGGTTCCAAGCAGAGAGGTAGGGTGGTAGTGGGGAACTCCCTTTCCCCGTGGGGTTGTGGGGGATCTCACAGCTACCTGTAAGACCACTGTGGGGTGCAGACTGGTGCTATACACATTTCCTTGTCCTTAGGTTGATAAGCTGATTGAATGTTTCAAAGAGCTCTGGCTGACTGAGAGAGGGGAGAGTTCAGGAGTGTGCTGGCACTTGTGCAGGTCCACCTGAGCCACACCAGCCAAATCCAATATGCTGTGTGTACGTCCTGTCAAAGAATGGGGAAGGGGGTAGTGATGGTGGATAGAAATATATTGAATCCTGTAGGACCTGAGCTGGATGTAAACGGGAGGGAATAGGGTGTGAAGATTGTACTGGGTCTGGCTGGGAAGGCGTTAATTTTCTTGTTAGCAGCCCCTATGGTGCCGAGCTTTGCCTTGGTGGTCAAAAGAGTGTTGACTGATAACACACTGACATTGTAGCTACTGCTGAGCAGCGCTTGCACAGCATCAAGGCCTTCTCTGTTTCTCACTCTGCCCCGCCAGTGAGGAGGCTGGGGGTGGCAAGAAGCTGGGAGGGGACAAAGTCAGGAGCTGACCCCAATGGACCAAAGGGATATTCCACAGCATATGACGTCATAGTCAGCAATAGAACTAGGGGAGTGCTGGGCATTCTTCAAAGTAGAAGAAGTAATCCACTTATTAAACTGTCTTTATCTCAACCCATGAGATTTTTTTTCTCGCTTTTGTCCTTCCCCATCCCACTGGTGGGTAGTGAGCAAGTGACTGGGTGGGGGCTGCCACATGGGGTCACCCCACCAGATGAGCACAGAGAAAATAGGTTGGTATGTGCTTGTGAGGTCACTGGTGCCTGAGTAGATCATAGGCAGGGAGCTGGCACATGGCTTGTGTAAGTGGTTGTGAGATTACTGATACCTGATAGGTACAGATTACTGAGTAGCTGATAGGCCAAGAGTAGGGGCGTGGCTTGTGTCAGAGCTTGTGAGGTCACTTGTGCCTTTGCATCTCCCAGGCAAGCAGATAGCAAGTAGTTCGATATTTGGTGGTCAGCTCACTGGTGCCTGAGTAGCTGATAAGCAAGAGGGAGACACATGGCTTGGGTATGTACTTGTGTTGTCACTCTGGGCTGAAGAGCTGATAGGCCAGGACCAGGTGCATGGCCCTTAGAGGTTCTTGTAAGGTCACCAGAGGCAGACTACTGCAACAGCAAGTACCTGGCAAATGGGTGTACTTATACGTGTGAGGTCACTGGTGCCTGAGTAGCTGATAGGGCAGGAGCTGGCCCTCGGCTTGTGTCTGTGCTTATGAGGTCACTCCTGCCTGAGTAGCTTATAGGCCTGGAGTAGGCCAATGGCACGTGTAGGTGCTTCGATTGTCACTGCTGCCTGAGTAGCTGATAGGGCAGGAGCAGGCCCTTAGTTTGTGTCAGTGGTTTTGAGGTCATTGGTGTCTGAATAGCCGATAGGCCAGGAGCAGGCCCGTGTCAGATGCAGATCCTATGACGTCACCTGTGGCTGAGTAGCAGTTAGGCTAGGAGTATGCACATGGCTGTGTATGGATGAACTTGTGATGTCACTGGTGCCTGGAGAGCTGATAGGCCAGGAGCTGGCACAGAGCTTGGGCAGGTGCTTCTGGTGTCACCACAATAATATTCAGACCACGACCAAACACGGCTTTTTGGAAGAACCATCGTTAGCAGAAGTCCATCCACTGCGCACACACGTGTGGCACTGTAACTCAGGCACACGCAGTGGTGGCAGTAGGAGGGGTGTGAGGTCACCGTCAGCATAAATCATGAGCACACAGCGGTGGCCGTGGGAGGATGGCAGTGTTGACGTCACCGATGGCACCCCATGGCTGCGGGGCTGGGTGCAGAGCGGCCGTGTGCTGTCACAAGGGCATCAGAGGGGACGGGATGCGCCCGGCCCCGTCTCTGCGAGGCCGAAGAAGCAGCCCCTGCAGCCCTGCATGGGCCCCCTGCAGGGCTCCATTGTTCAGGGCAGCCTGTGCCTGCCTGGATTCATAGACACCCTGTCCTGGAGTACCCCTTTGGGATCCCCTCTTCCCCAGCACTGTACCTCTGGAGCTGGTGGTGGCCTAGCTGGTGATGGCAGTACCCAGAGATGCCCAGGGCACTGCTGAGCTCTAGGGTACCTTGGAGGGATTGTGTGCTGCTCACTGCCCCCTTGGTCCAGGGGACCCCTGACCTCATGAGAGCAGTTTGGACCCCACAGAGAGAAGGGGACCGGGGCATCTACAGTAGAGAGACGTCCTTCCTGGGGAGCTTGGCCCAGTGTAGGGACTGGGCTGACACCAGGGGTGAGGAGGGGACATGGGTTGGGGGATCCTCAGAATCATCTCAGTGCTCCCTGGGAACCCAGAAAGCCCTGGGGGTGGGGGTGGGGGTGGGTTTGGATGGTGCTGGGGCAGGTGCAGGCTGGTGCTGGAAGCTGCAGGCCTGGGTACATGGAGCTGTTGAGGGGGTGCTGGGCTGGGGAGTAGCGGGTGCTCAGTGCAGCATTGGGCAGTGTGTGGGTGGGTGTGGATGGGGGGGCAGGTGGCTGTTGGGGTGGGAGGAGCTGCCTTGTGCAGTGGGATGGCAAGTGACCCAGCTGGGCTGGAACTGGGCACCCACAGCCCTGTGCAGCCCGTGGGGATAGAAGGGACCCCTGCACTGAACTGGGGACAGCCTGGAGGGGAGAGGGCTCCTACCCCAGTACCTTTGAATCGGCCCAGGCAGGGGGTTCCCCCAGGACTGCAGTGCTTGGGTTTGGCACTCTCCTGAGCCATCCCATGTTGGTGTTCGAAGGGGCTGCGGAGGTGAGGCTGGTGAACGGCGGCAGGCGCTGTGCTGGAAGAGTGGAGGTGAAACACAACAGCAAGTGGGGGACGGTGTGTGGTGACTACTGGAGCATGAGCGATGCAGCAGTGGTTTGTAAGCAGCTGGGCTGTGGGTCTGCTGTTGGAGCTCCTCAGTATGGACACTTTGGGGCAGGATCTGGCCCCATTTGGATGGATGATGTTGGCTGTAATGGCACCGAGTCTGCCCTGTCTGACTGCGAACACAAAGGATGGGGTGAAAATAACTGTGAACACATTCACGATGCTGGAGCGACGTGTTCAGGTAAGGGGACAGCCTGTTCCTCACCTTTGGGTCTGGGATGGGGGAAGGGACCATGGCAGTGCCCTCAGGGAGCAACAAGTGGACACCAGAGTAGGGCCCAGTGATGCTGGTCTAACTGCCAGGCTGGGACTGTCATTGCTGATGTCCCCAGTCTTTGGGGAAGGCCCAGAGGGATCCTACCCCAGGGTGATCTGACCTTGCCAGAGTGTCTCAGTCACCCTCAGTCAGTGTCTTGGGCTGCAGATGAATCCTCCATCCCTTCCCTGGGGTGTCCATTGGGCTTCATCGATCTCCACCCATTCTGCCAGTTTGCAGCCAACAATGCTGAGGGTCCCTGTGCTGGAAACACCCGGGGGCACTTGCTTGGCACTCCATGCTTTGGAGGAACGGCATGAGATGGCTGATCCTCCTGGGTCATTCCCCTTCACGGGCATGATTACCTCACCTGAATCAAATGGGCTTTTCAGAAAGGATGAGTGCTGGGCCCTGGGGAATGGAGCAGGGTGGCCACAAAGCCCTTTGCTGCCTGTGCCCAGGGCTCGGCTGTGTGGACCAGCATTTGTGAGGGTTAGGAGCTTGGCAGCTGCTTGGCTCTGGCTGCTTCCTCCTGCACCACTGCATGCACAGCTGGTACTGAGACATCCCTGGGGCTGTGAATAGTTCTGTGGGGACGTGACCCTGTGCAGGCAGCACTGACCCACTGCCCAAGCCCTCCTGCCTGCCCATGGTTCCCCACACTGCCCCATGACACGGGGGCTTTGCCAGCACTTACTGATCCTCATCTGTGCCTGCTGGTTGCTGAGAGCTGGCATGGGCCCAGTGGGAGTCTCCTGCCCTTCTGTCCGGCCATCCATCTGGGTTGTGGACACCTCCAGGCAGAGCACTGTGTCCCTGGCTGAGGACACCCTCCCCCCAAGCAGACATCAGAGGGATCTGGACAGGCACCAGGCATGATGGCAGCTGCACCATTTCTGTGCTCTGTGACATTTTCTGCCTAAAATGAACCTTCCAACACCCCATGAACACCCCGGGATCAAGGTGCATTTCTGGCTGCATCAAGGTGATGGTCCTGCCTGGTCCCAAGCTCTGCAGAGGCTGAGCAGGCTGCAGCAGTCATTATCATCTGGGCCAGTGCTGGACCCGAACTGCACACACTACTGCAGTGCTGGGGGGACCATGCCAGGCAGTGCAGGGCACCCTGTGCAGCGGCAGTTTGTCTGAGTGGTGCCTGGTGCTGTCACAGACACATACCCTCGAGTGCTGTGAAGGTGTAGAGATGGGGTGCGTGGGGGTCTGGATGTGCCTGTGTCATCAACAGTCCCCCAACAACTTCCTCTGGGATGGGCACTGGGCAGTTTGGTCACGGCTGGCTTGGAGGTGATGTGGGACGTGGGCTTTTAACTGCCAGAGGGCTCTGGGAACTCCCGGTTGTGATGTTTTTTTCCAGAATTTGTCTGGCTGGTGGAAGGGAAGAGCTGCTGCTCAGGACGTGTGGAGATCCGTGAAGGGGACCAGTGGAAAAGTGCCTGTGATTCACACTTTGGTCCCAACGCTGCTGCCGTGGTCTGCAGGGAGTTGCAGTGCGGCGTGGCCCTGCCTGTTGCTGGGCCAGCTCACTTTGGAGAAGGGGTCAGTCCCATCTGGGATGGAGAGCTGCAGTGTGTGGGGAATGAATCCCGTCTCATCTCCTGCCCCAGAGGGTCCTCCAGAGACCAGCCCTGCACCCACGCAAACAGTGCTGTTGTCACCTGCACACGTAAGGACTCAGGGACGGGTGTTGTACACCAGGGCTGTGCCAGGGGTTGGGGAACAGAGCAAGGACCTTGCTGGGCGAGGTGTGAGGACAGGAGGGATGATGGGATTGTCTGCAGCATGAAAATAGTGCAGAAGGAGAAGAAAGGCATGGTGTCCCTCTGGCCTCTCTGCCAGCTACTGTGGGTACCCGAGCACCAATCCACCCTCTCACCTCCTCCTCTGTCCCCAGAAAACACAGGGTTCAGGCTGGTGAACGGCAGCACAGCGTGTGCAGGGAGGGTAGAGGTCCAGGTGTCGGGGACCTGGGGGACCCTCTGTGCCTCCCGCTGGGATCTCTCGGATGCCCACGTTCTCTGTCGTCAACTCAATTGTGGGTCTGCTGAGTCCATTTCTGGAGGAGAGCATTTTGGGAGAGGGACTGGCCCTGTCTGGAGAGACTCATTCCACTGTGACGGGACAGAAGCCCATCTGGGACAGTGCCCAGTGATCACCCTGGGGGCCTCACCATGCTCCCACGGGAACAACACTGCTGTCGTTTGCTCAGGTGAGTGCTGGAAAAAGGCTGCATTAACTCCATTTGCCCTTTGTGTGTGATGTGGCCACCCAAAGCAGGGGTCCCACGGCAGTGCAAGGCTGAATTTCTCCCTGGAGAAACCCTGGCTTCCCCAGGAGACATCTGGAGGGCTTTGCCTGCTCAGAGTGACCGCTCTGCTTTGGGAGAGCTGAGGGCTGAACAGAGGCAGGCATCTGCCCCCAGGGCAGTGGCTTAGGCCCCAGCACCACCACCAGGCCTGGGCTCCTCCGTTCTCCTACCGTGGAACAAGCCCAGGACAGGGCTGCAGGGCTGTGCTCCATCTCTCTGGCTGCAGACAACTGCATCCCATCCCCAGAGGGAGCTCTGCAGAGCCTCATCCCACCACCCAGGCAGCAGGTGCCTGGGTGCCCCCAGCAGCAGCAGACCTGGGTGTGAGCTGCAGAGACGGCCCGGGTTTTGCCCTCGCTTCTCATCAGCAAAAGGCTCAATCTTGTTGTGTTTGATTGGAAAATCCCCCCTCGCCCTGCTCCCTGAAGGATGCCATGTTCCCTGGTGCCACCAATGGCTGTGGCATCTCTGCTCTCCCCAGGCTCAGCCGGCTTTGCATCCCTGCGGCTGGTGGGTGGAGGGAGCCGGTGCGATGGATGAGTGGAGATCTTCCAGCACAGGATATGGGGCAGAGTCCTGGATGACCAGTGGGACGTGCAGGAGGCCAGCGTGGTGTGCCGGCAGCTGCGGTGCGGAGAGGCAGGGACAGCCTACAACCCCCCAAAGCCTGAGCGAGGGACGGGCCCCGTGGGGCTGCGAGGGGTCCGGTGCGCAGGGCACGAGGCCAACCTGGCCCTCTGCAACACCTCCCTGCCCGAGAGTGCACCGGCGGCAGGGGTTGCGGAGGACGTGGGAGTCATTTGCTGGGGTGAGCGGCGCTGCACGGGCCCCCCAGGTGATGGGGTGGGTGGGCAGCCGGCCCCTGACAGCAGCTGGGGTTTCTGCCCACTACAGGCAGCCAGAGGGTCCGGCTGGTGAATGGGGCCGGGCGCTGTGCTGGGAGAGTGGAGATCTACTCCCAGGGCATCTGGGGGACTGTCTGTGACGATGGCTGGGACCTGTCTGATGCCACTGTCGTTTGCCACCAGCTGGGCTGTGGAGGGGCAGTGGAGGCAGCCAGCTCCGCTCCCTTCAGGGCAGGCTCCGGGCAGATCTGGCTGGATGGCGTGAACTGCTCTGGGGCCGAAGCTGCTCTCTGGGCCTGCCCTGCCAGGCCCTGGGGGCAGCACGACTGCGGGCACAAAGAGGAAGCGGGAGTCATCTGCTCAGGTCTGTGGCGGGAGCTGTGGTGGGAGCCTGGCTCTCGCGGAGGCCAGGACACAAGGAGAGACGGGCATGGCCAAGGCTGTCCCTGGCTGCCTCTGAGCTCCTGCCCGAACGTGTCCTGTGGACACCCATGCACGGGTACCCTCAGTCCCACTGAGGGTCCCTGGGGAGCTCAGCCATCCCTGAGGGTTAGCAGGAAGGGCAGGGGTGTCTGTCCATCAGTGAATTCTCTCTGCCCTTGGGTGCAAGGGAGACGTACTGGCCATGGCCCTACCCAGCTGTGGGCCGGGGGGGTGCAGAGGTGTCCTGGCTCCCACAGTCCCAGACCAGCTTGTTCCCTCTTGGTGCCTTCCTCTCAGAGTTCGTGGCCCTGAGGCTGGAGAACAGTGATGGCTGCTCCGGGCGCCTGCAGGTTTTCTACAACGGGACATGGGGGAGCATTTGCTCCAACTCGATGACTCTCGACACGGTGTCGCTGGCATGCAAGGAGCTGGGCTGCGGGGACGGAGGATCCCTGGAAACACACCTGTCTTATGGAAGGGTGTCTGGCCCTATGTGGCTGGATAACGTGCGGTGTGGGGAGAAAACCAGCTCCTTCTGGCAGTGTCCCTCTGCTCCCTAGAACCCACAGTCATGTGAAGACCCACGAGAGGAGATACACATCACCTGCAATGGTAACTCT
>JAZGTQ010000451.1:0-56040 GCA_037953605.1 Necrosyrtes monachus
ATGAACTCTTTCTCCACCTTCTTTTCCATCGACTCTCTCTTTTCCCTGCTTTCCCTCTTCGGCATGATTTTTCTCGTTCCCTTTTTTTTCCCCTCGACTCTCTCTTTTCCCTAGTTTCCCTCTTCTGCATTAGCTCTCTCTTTTAGCTCTTTTCCCGTCGCATGACTCTTTTCCATGGCGTCCGTCTTTTCCATGAACTCTCTCTTCCCCTTCTTTTCCCTCGACTCTCTCTTTTTCCTGGTTTCCCTCTTCTGCATGAACTGTTTCTCCACCTTCTTTTCCATCGACTCTCTCTTTTCCCTGGTTTCCCTCTTTTTCATGAACTCTCTGTTTCCCTTCTTTTCCCTCGACTCTCTCTTTTCCCTGGTTTCCCTCTTCTGCATGAACTGTTTCTCCACCTTCTTTTCCATCGACTCTCTCTTTTCCCTGGTTTCCCTCTTTTTCATGAACTCTCTGTTTCCCTTCTTTTCCCTCGACTCTCTCTTTTCCCTGGTTTCCCTCTTTTTCATGAACTCTCTGTTTCCCTTCTTTTCCCTCGACTCTCTCTTTTCCCTGGTTTCCCTCTTCTGCATTACCTGTCTCTTTTAGCTCCTTTCCCCTCGAGTGACTCTTTTCCCTGGCGTCCCTCTTCTGCATTAACTCTCTCTTTCCCTTCTTTTCCCTCGACTCGCTCTTTTCCCCGGCGTCCCTCTTTTCCTTGAGCTCTCTCTTTCCCTTCTTTTCCCTCGACTCTCTCTTTTCCCGGGTTTTCGCTCTTCTGCATTAACTCTCTCTTCCCCTTCTTTTCCCTCGACTCTCTCTTTTCCCTGGCTTCCCTCTTCTGCATGAACTCTTTCTTCACCTTCTATTCCCTCGACTCTCTCTTTTCCCGGGTTTCGCTCTTCTGCATTAACTCTCTCTTTCTATTCTTTTCCCTCGACTCTCTCTTTTTCCTGGTTTCCCTCTTCTGCATGAACTCTTTCTTCACCTTCTATTCCCTCGACTCTCTCTTTTCCCTGGTTTCCCTCTTCTGCATTACCTCTCTCTTTTAGCTCTTTTCCCCTCAAGTGACTCTTTTCCCTAGCGTCCCTCTTTTCCATGAACTCTCTCTCTCTATTCTTTTCCCCCGACTCTCACTTTTCCCCGGCGTCCCTCTTTTCCTTGAGCTCTCTCTTCCCCTTTTTTTCCCTCGACTCTCTCTTTTCCCGGGTTTCCCTCTTCTGCATTAACTCTCTCTTTCTATTCTTTTCCCTCGACGCTCTCTTTTCCCTGGCTTCCCTCTTCTGCATGATTTCTCTCGTTCCCTTTTTTTTCCCCTCGAGTCTCTCTTTTCCCTGGTTTCCCTCTTCTGCATGAACTCTTTCTCCACCTTCTTTTCCATCGACTCTCTCTTTTCCCTGCTTTCCCTCTTCGGCATGATTTTTCTCGTTCCCTTTTTTTTCCCCTCGACTCTCTCTTTTCCCTAGTTTCCCTCTTCTGCATTACCTCTCTCTTTTAGCTCTTTTCCCCTCAAGTGACTCTTTTCCCTAGCGTCCCTCTTTTCCATGAACTCTCTCTTTCTATTCTTTTCCCCCGACTCTCTCTTTTCCCCGGCGTCCCTCTTTTCCTTGAGATCTCTCCTCCCCTTCGTTTCCATCGACTCTCTCTTTTGCCGGGTTTCGCTCTTCTGCATTAACTCTCTTTCTATTCTTTTCCCTCGACTCTCTCTTTTCCCTGGTTTCCCTCTTCTGCATTACCTCTCTCTTTTAGCTCTTTTCCCCTCAAGTGACTCTTTTCCCTGGCGTCCCTCTTTTCAATGAACTCTCTCTTCCCCTTCTTTTCCCTCGACTCTCTCTTTTTCCTGGCTTCCCTCTTCTGCATGAACTGTTTCTCCACCTTCTTTTCCATCGACTCTCTCTTTTCCCTGGTTTCCCTCTTTTTCATGAACTCTCTGTTTCCCTTCTTTTCCCTCGACTCTCTCTTTTCCCTGGCTTCCCTCTTCTGCATGATTTCTCTCGTTCCCTTTTTTTCCCCTCGACTCTCTCTTTTCCCTGGTTTCCCTCTTCTGCATGAACTCTTTCTCCACCTTCTTTTCCCTCGACTCTCTCTTTTCCCTGGTTTCCCTCTTCTGCATGAACTTTTTCTCCACCTTCTTTTCCCTCGACACTCTCCTTTCCCTGGTTTCCCTCTTCTGCATTACCTGTCTCTTTTAGCTCCTTTCCCCTCGAGTGACTCTTTTCCCTGGCGTCCCTCTTCTGCATTAACTCTCTCTTTCCCTTCTTTTCCCTCGACTCGCTCTTTTCCCCGGCTTCCCTCTTTTCCTTGAGCTCTCTCTTCCCCTTCGTTTCCATCGACTCTCTCTTTTCCCGGGTTTTCGCTCTTCTGCATTAACTCTCTCTTTCTATTCTTTTCCCTCGACTCTCTCTTTTCCCTGGTTTCCCTCTTCTGCATTACCTCTCTCTTTTAGCTCTTTTCCCCTCAAGTGACTCTTTTCCCTAGCGTCCCTCTTTTCCATGAACTCTCTCTTTCTATTCTTTTCCCCCGACTCTCTCTTTTCCCCGGCGTCCCTCTTTTCCTTGAGCTCTCTCTTCCCCTTTTTTCCCCTCGACTCTCTCTTTTCCCGGGTTTCCCTCTTCTGCATTAACTCTCTCTTTCTATTCTTTTCCCTCGACGCTCTCTTTTCCCTGGCTTCCCTCTTCGGCATGATTTTTCTCGTTCCCTTTTTTTTTCCCCTCGACTCTCTCTTTTTCCTAGTTTCCCTCTTCTGCATTACCTCTCTCTTTTAGCTCTTTTCCCCTCAAGTGACTCTTTTCCCTAGCGTCCCTCTTTTCCATGAACTCTCTCTTTCTATTCTTTTCCCTCGACGCTCTCTTTTCCCTGGCTTCCCTCTTCTGCATGATTTCTCTCGTTCCCTTTTTTTTCCCCTCGACTCTCTCTTTTCCCTGGTTTCCCTCTTCTGCATGAACTCTTTCTCCACCTTCTTTTCCATCGACTCTCTCTTTTCCCTGCTTTCCCTCTTCGGCATGATTTTTCTCGTTCCCTTTTTTTTCCCCTCGACTCTCTCTTTTCCCTAGTTTCCCTCTTCTGCATTAGCTCTCTCTTTTAGCTCTTTTCCCGTCGCATGACTCTTTTCCATGGCGTCCGTCTTTTCCATGAACTCTCTCTTCCCCTTCTTTTCCCTCGACTCTCTCTTTTTCCTGGTTTCCCTCTTCTGCATGAACTGTTTCTCCACCTTCTTTTCCATCGACTCTCTCTTTTCCCTGGTTTCCCTCTTTTTCATGAACTCTCTGTTTCCCTTCTTTTCCCTCGACTCTCTCTTTTCCCTGGTTTCCCTCTTCTGCATGAACTGTTTCTCCACCTTCTTTTCCATCGACTCTCTCTTTTCCCTGGTTTCCCTCTTTTTCATGAACTCTCTGTTTCCCTTCTTTTCCCTCGACTCTCTCTTTTCCCTGGTTTCCCTCTTTTTCATGAACTCTCTGTTTCCCTTCTTTTCCCTCGACTCTCTCTTTTCCCTGGTTTCCCTCTTCTGCATTACCTGTCTCTTTTAGCTCCTTTCCCCTCGAGTGACTCTTTTCCCTGGCGTCCCTCTTCTGCATTAACTCTCTCTTTCCCTTCTTTTCCCTCGACTCGCTCTTTTCCCCGGCGTCCCTCTTTTCCTTGAGCTCTCTCTTTCCCTTCTTTTCCCTCGACTCTCTCTTTTCCCGGGTTTTCGCTCTTCTGCATTAACTCTCTCTTCCCCTTCTTTTCCCTCGACTCTCTCTTTTCCCTGGCTTCCCTCTTCTGCATGAACTCTTTCTTCACCTTCTATTCCCTCGACTCTCTCTTTTCCCGGGTTTCGCTCTTCTGCATTAACTCTCTCTTTCTATTCTTTTCCCTCGACTCTCTCTTTTTCCTGGTTTCCCTCTTCTGCATGAACTCTTTCTTCACCTTCTATTCCCTCGACTCTCTCTTTTCCCTGGTTTCCCTCTTCTGCATTACCTCTCTCTTTTAGCTCTTTTCCCCTCAAGTGACTCTTTTCCCTAGCGTCCCTCTTTTCCATGAACTCTCTCTCTCTATTCTTTTCCCCCGACTCTCACTTTTCCCCGGCGTCCCTCTTTTCCTTGAGCTCTCTCTTCCCCTTTTTTTCCCTCGACTCTCTCTTTTCCCGGGTTTCCCTCTTCTGCATTAACTCTCTCTTTCTATTCTTTTCCCTCGACGCTCTCTTTTCCCTGGCTTCCCTCTTCTGCATGATTTCTCTCGTTCCCTTTTTTTTCCCCTCGAGTCTCTCTTTTCCCTGGTTTCCCTCTTCTGCATGAACTCTTTCTCCACCTTCTTTTCCATCGACTCTCTCTTTTCCCTGCTTTCCCTCTTCGGCATGATTTTTCTCGTTCCCTTTTTTTTCCCCTCGACTCTCTCTTTTCCCTAGTTTCCCTCTTCTGCATTACCTCTCTCTTTTAGCTCTTTTCCCCTCAAGTGACTCTTTTCCCTAGCGTCCCTCTTTTCCATGAACTCTCTCTTTCTATTCTTTTCCCCCGACTCTCTCTTTTCCCCGGCGTCCCTCTTTTCCTTGAGATCTCTCCTCCCCTTCGTTTCCATCGACTCTCTCTTTTGCCGGGTTTCGCTCTTCTGCATTAACTCTCTTTCTATTCTTTTCCCTCGACTCTCTCTTTTCCCTGGTTTCCCTCTTCTGCATTACCTCTCTCTTTTAGCTCTTTTCCCCTCAAGTGACTCTTTTCCCTGGCGTCCCTCTTTTCAATGAACTCTCTCTTCCCCTTCTTTTCCCTCGACTCTCTCTTTTTCCTGGCTTCCCTCTTCTGCATGAACTGTTTCTCCACCTTCTTTTCCATCGACTCTCTCTTTTCCCTGGTTTCCCTCTTTTTCATGAACTCTCTGTTTCCCTTCTTTTCCCTCGACTCTCTCTTTTCCCTGGCTTCCCTCTTCTGCATGATTTCTCTCGTTCCCTTTTTTTCCCCTCGACTCTCTCTTTTCCCTGGTTTCCCTCTTCTGCATGAACTCTTTCTCCACCTTCTTTTCCATCGACTCTCTCTTTTCCCTGCTTTCCCTCTTCGGCATGATTTTTCTCGTTGCCTTTTTTTTCCCCTCGACTCTCTCTTTTCCCTAGTTTCCCTCTTCTGCATTACCTCTCTCTTTTAGCTCTTTTCCCGTCGCATGACTCTTTGCCGTGGCGTCCCTCTTTTCCATGAACTCTCTCTTCCCCTTCTTTTCCCTCGACTCTCTCTTTTTCCTGGTTTCCCTCTTCTGCATGAACTGTTTCTCCACCTTCTTTTCCATCGACTCTCTCTTTTCCCTGGTTTCCCTCTTTTTCATGAACTCTCTGTTTCCCTTCTTTTCCCTCGACTCTCTCTTTTCCCTGGCTTCCCTCTTCTGCATGAACTCTTTCTTCACCTTCTATTCCCTCGACTCTCTCTTTTCCCGGGTTTCGCTCTTCTGCATTAACTCTCTCTTTCTATTCTTTTCCCTCGACTCTCTCTTTTTCCTGGTTTCCCTCTTCTGCATGAACTCTTTCTTCACCTTCTATTCCCTCGACTCTCTCTTTTCCCTTGTTTCCCTCTTCTGCATTACCTCTCTCTTTTAGCTCTTTTCCCCTCAAGTGACTCTTTTCCCTAGCGTCCCTCTTTTCCATGAACTCTCTCTCTCTATTCTTTTCCCCCGACTCTCTCTTTTCCCCGGCGTCCCTCTTTTCCTTGAGCTCTCTCTTCCCCTTTTTTTCCCTCGACTCTCTCTTTTCCCGGGTTTCCCTCTTCTGCATTAACTCTCTCTTTCTATTCTTTTCCCTCGATGCTCTCTTTTCCCTGGCTTCCCTCTTCGGCATGATTTTTCTCATTCCCTTTTTTTTCCCCTCGACTCTCTCTTTTTCCTGGTTTCCCTCTTCTGCATTACCTCTCTCTTTTAGCTCTTTTCCCCTCAAGTGACTCTTTTCCCTAGCGTCCCTCTTTTCCATGAACTCTCTCTTTCTATTCTTTTCCGCCGACTCTCTCTTTTCCCCGGCGTCCCTCTTTTCCTTGAGCTCTCTCTTCCCCTTCGTTCCATCAACTCTCTCTTTTGCCGGGTTTCGCTCTTCTGCATTAACTCTCTTTCTATTCTTTTCCCTCGACTCTCTCTTTTCCCTGGTTTCCCTCTTCTGCATTACCTCTCTCTTTTAGCTCTTTTCCCCTCAAGTGACTCTTTTCCCTGGCGTCCCTCTTTTCCATGAACTCTCTCTTCCCCTTCTTTTCCCTCGACTCTCTCTTTTTCCTGGTTTCCCTCTTCTGCATGAACTGTTTCTCCACCTTCTTTTCCATCGACTCTCTCTTTTCCCCGGTTTCCCTCTTTTTCATGAACTCTCTGTTTCCCTTCTTTTCCCTCGAGTCTTTTTCCTGGTTTCCCTCTTCTGCATGAACTCTTTCTTCACCTTCTATTCCCTCGACTCTCTCTTTTCCCAGGTTTCGCTCTTCTGCATTAACTCTCTCTTTCTATTCTTTTCCCTCGACGCTCTCTTTTCCCTGGCTTCCCTCTTCTGCATTAACTCTCTTTCTATTCTTTTCCCTCGACTCTCTCTTTTCCCTGGTTTCCCTCTTCTGCATTACCTCTCTCTTTTAGCTCTTTTCCCCTCAAGTGACTCTTTTCCCTGGCGTCCCTCTTTTCCATGAACTCTCTCTTCCCCTTCTTTTCCCTCGACTCTCTCTTTTTCCTGGTTTCCCTCTTCTGCATGAACTGTTTGTCCACCTTCTTTTCCATCGACTCTCTCTTTTCCCTGGTTTCCCTCTTCGGCATGATTTTTCTCGTTCCCTTTTTTTTCCCCTCGACTCTCTCTTTTCCCTAGTTTCCCTCTTCTGCATTACCTCTCTCTTTTAGCTCTTTTCCCCTCAAGTGACTCTTTTCTCTAGCGTCCCTCTTTTCCATGAACTCTCTCTTTCTATTCTTTTCCCCCGACTCTCTCTTTTCCCCGGCGTCCCTCTTTTCCTTGAGCTCTCTCTTCCCCTTCGTTTCCATCGACTCTCTCTTTTGCCGGGTTTCGCTCTTCTGCATTAACTCTCTTTCTATTCTTTTCCCTCGACTCTCTCTTTTCCCTGGTTTCCCTCTTCTGCATGAACTCTTTCTCCACCTTCTTTTCCATCGACTCTCTCTTTTCCCTGCTTTCCCTCTTCGGCATGATTTTTCTCATTCCCTTTTTTTTCCCCTCGACTCTCTCTTTTCCCTAGTTTCCCTCTTCTGCATTACCTCTCTCTTTTAGCTCTTTTCCCCTCAAGTGACTCTTTTCCCTAGCGTCCCTCTTTTCCATGAACTCTCTCTTTCTATTCTTTTCCCCCGACTCGCTCTTTCCCCCGGCGTCCCTCTTTTCCTTGAGCTCTCTCTTCCCCTTCATTTCCATCGACTCTCTCTTTTCCCGGGTTTCGCTCTTCTGCATTAACTCTCTCTTTCTATTCTTTTCCCTCGACTCTCTCTTTTTCCTGGTTTCCCTCTTCTGCTTGAACTCTTTCTTCACCTTCTATTCCCTCGACTCTCTCTTTTCCCTGGTTTCCCTCTTCTGCATTACCTCTCTCTTTTAGCTCTTTTCCCCTCAAGTGACTCTTTTCCCTAGCGTCCCTCTTTTCCAAGAACTCTCTCTCTCTATTTTTTTCCCCCGACTCTCACTTTTCCCCGGCGTCCCTCTTTTCCTTGAGCTCTCTCTTCCCCTTTTTTTCCCTCGACTCTCTCTTTTCCCGGGTTTCCCTCTTCTGCATTAACTCTCTCTTTCTATTCTTTTCCCTCGACGCTCTCTTTTCCCTGGCTTCCCTCTTCGGCATGATTTTTCTCGTTCCCTTTTCTTTCCCCTCGACTCTCTCTTTTCCCTAGTTTCCCTCTTCTGCATTACCTCTCTCTTTTAGCTCTTTTCCCCTCAAGTGACTCTTTTCCCTAGCGTCCCTCTTTTCCATGAACTCTCTCTTTCTATTCTTTTCCCCCGACTCTCTCTTTTCCCCGGCGTCCCTCTTTTCCTTGAGCTCTCTCTTCCCCTTCGTTTCCATCGACTCTCTCTTTTGCCGGGTTTCGCTCTTCTGCATTAACTCTCTTTCTATTCTTTTCCCTCGACTCTCTCTTTTCCCTGGTTTCCCTCTTCTGCATTACCTCTCTCTTTTAGCTCTTTTCCCCTCAAGTGACTCTTTTCCGTGGCGTCCCTCTTTTCCATGAACTCTCTCTTCCCCTTCTTTTCCCTCGACTCTCTCTTTTTCCTGGTTTCCCTCTTCTGCATGAACTGTTTCTCCACCTTCTTTTCCCTCGACTCTCTCTTTTCCCTGGTTTCCCTCTTCTGCATTACCTGTCTCTTTTAGCTCCTTTCCCCTCGAGTGACTCTTTTCCCTGGCGTCCCTCTTCTGCATTAACTCTCTCTTTCACTTCTTTTCCCTCGACTCGCTCTTTTCCCCGGCGTCCCTCTTTTCCTTGAGCTCTCTCTTCCCCTTCATTTCCATCGACTCTCTCTTTTCCCGGGTTTCGCTCTTCTGCATTAACTCTCTCTTTCTATTCTTTTCCCTCGACTCTCTCTTTTTCCTGGTTTCCCTCTTCTGCATGAACTCTTTCTTCACCTTCTATTCCCTCGACTCTCTCTTTTCCCTGCTTTCCCTCTTCTGCATTACCTCTCTCTTTTAGCTCTTTTCCCCTCAAGTGACTCTTTTCCCTTGCGTCCCTCTTTTCCATGAAGTCTCTCTTTCTATTCTTTTCCCCCGACTCTCTCTTTTCCCCGGCGTCCCTCTTTTCCTTGAGCTCTCTCTTCCCCTTTTTTTCCCTCGACTCTCTCTTTTCCCGGGTTTCCCTCTTCTGCATGATTTCTCTCGTTCCCTTTTTTTCCCCTCGACTCTCTCTTTTTCCTGGTTTCCCTCTTCTGCATTACCTCTCTCTTTTAGCTCTTTTCCCCTCGAATGACTCTTTTCCCTGGCGTCCCTCTTCTGCATTAACTCTCTCTTTCCCTTCTTTTCCCTCGACTCTCTCTTTTCCCCGGCGTCCCTCTTTTCCTTGAGCTCTCTCTTCCCCTTCATTTCCATCGACTCTCTCTTTTCCCGGGTTTCGCTCTTCTGCATTAACTCTCTCTTTCTATTCTTTTCCCTCGACTCTCTCTTTTTCCTGGTTTCCCTCTTCTGCATGAACTCTTTCTTCACCTTCTATTCCCTCGACTCTCTCTTTTCCCTGGTTTCCCTCTTCTGCATTACCTCTCTCTTTTAGCTCTTTTCCCCTCAAGTGACTCTTTTCCTTTGCGTCCCTCTTTTCCATGAACTCTCTCTTTCTATTCTTTTCCCCCGACTCTCTCTTTTCCCCGGCGTCCCTCTTTTCCTTGAGCTCTCTCTTCCCCTTCGTTTCCATCGACTCTCTCTTTTGCCGGGTTTCGCTCTTCTGCATTAACTCTCTTTCTATTCTTTTCCCCCGACTCTCTCTTTTCCCTGGTTTCCCTCTTCTGCATTACCTCTCTCTTTTAGCTCTTTTCCCCTCAAGTGACTCTTTTCCCTGGCGTCCCTCTTTTCCATGAACTCTCTCTTCCCCTTCTTTTCCCTCGACTCTCTCTTTTTCCTGGTTTCCCTCTTCTGCATGAACTGTTTCTCCACCTTCTTTTCCATCGACTCTCTCTTTTCCCTGGTTTCCCTCTTTTTCATGAACTCTCTGTTTCCCTTCTTTTCCCTCGACTCTCTCTTTTCCCTGGCTTCCCTCTTCTGCATGATTTCTCTCGTTCCCTTTTTTTCCCCTCGACTCTCTCTTTTCCCTGGTTTCCCTCTTCTGCATGAACTCTTTCTCCACCTTCTTTTCCATCGACTCTCTCTTTTCCCTGCTTTCCCTCTTCGGCATGATTTTTCTCGTTCCCTTTTTTTTCCCCTCGACTCTCTCTTTTCCCTAGTTTCCCTCTTCTGCATTACCTCTCTCTTTTAGCTCTTTTCCCGTCGCATGTCTCTTTTCCGTGGCGTCCCTCTTTTCCATGAACTCTCTCTTCCCCTTCTTTTCCCTCGACTCTCTCTTTTTCCTGGTTTCCCTCTTCTGCATGAACTGTTTCTCCACCTTCTTTTCCCTCGACTCTCTCTTTTCCCTGGCTTCCCTCTTCTGCATTAACTCTCTCTTTCCATTCTTTTCCCTCGACTCTCTCTTTTCCCTGGTTTCCCTCTTCTGCATGAACTTTTTCTCCACCTTCTATTCCCTCGACTCTCTCTTTTCCCTGGTTTCCCTCTTCTGCATTACCTCTCTCTTTTAGCTCTTTTCCCCTCAAGTGACTCTTTTCCCTGGCGTCCCTCTTCTGCATTAACTCTCTCTTTCCCTTCTTTTCCCTCGACTCGCTCTTTTCCCTGGTTTCCCTCTTTTCCTTGAGCTCTCTCTTCCCCTTCGTTTCCATCGACTCTCTCTTTTCCCGGGTTTCGCTCTTCTGCATTAACTCTCTCTTTCTATTCTTTTCCCTCGACTCTCTCTTTTCCCTGGTTTCCCTCTTCTGCATGAACTCTTTCTCCACCTTCTTTTCCATCGACTCTCTCTTTTCCCTGCTTTCCCTCTTCGGCATGATTTTTCTCGTTGCCTTTTTTTTCCCCTCGACTCTCTCTTTTCCCTAGTTTCCCTCTTCTGCATTACCTCTCTCTTTTAGCTCTTTTCCCATCGCATCACTCTTTTCCCTGGCGTCCCTCTTTTCCATGAACTCTCTCTTCCCCTTCTTTTCCCTCGACTCTCTCTTTTTCCTGGTTTCCCTCTTCTGCATGAACTGTTTCTCCACCTTCTTTTCCCTCGACTCTCTCTTTTCCCTGGTTTCCCTCTTCGGCGTGATTTTTCTCGTTCCCTTTTCTTTCCCCTCGACTCTCTCTTTTCCCTAGTTTCCCTCTTCTGCATTACCTCTCTCTTTTAGCTCTTTTCCCCTCAAGTGACTCTTTTCCCTAGCGTCCCTCTTTTCCATGAACTCTCTCTTTCTATTCTTTTCCCCCGACTCTCTCTTTTCCCCGGCGTCCCTCTTTTCCTTGAGCTCTCTCTTCCCCTTCATTTCCATCGACTCTCTCTTTTCCCGGGTTTCGCTCTTCTGCATTAACTCTCTCTTTCTATTCTTTTCCCTCGACTCTCTCTTTTTCCTGGTTTCCCTCTTCTGCATGAACTCTTTCTTCACCTTCTATTCCCTCGACTCTCTCTTTTCCCTGGTTTCCCTCTTCTGCATTACCTCTCTCTTTTAGCTCTTTTCCCCTCAAGTGACTCTTTTCCCTAGCGTCCCTCTTTTACATGAACTCACTCTCTCTGTTCTTTTCCCCGACTCTCACTTTTCCCCGGGGTCCCTCTTTTCCTTGAGCTCTCTCTTCCCCTGTTTTTCCCTCGACTCTCTCTTTTCCCGGGTTTCCCTCTTCTGCATTAACTGTCTCTTTCTATTCTTTTCCCTCGACGCTCTCTTTTCCCTGGCTTCCCTCTTCGGCATGATTTTTCTCATTCCCTTTTTTTTCCCCTCGACTCTCTCTTTTTCCTGGTTTCCCTCTTCTGCATTACCTCTCTCTTTTAGCTCTTTTCCCCTCAAGTGACTCTTTTCCCTAGCGTCCCTCTTTTCCATGAACTCTCTCTTTCTATTCTTTTCCGCTGACTCTCTCTTTTCCCCGGCGTCCCTCTTTTCCTTGAGCTCTCTCTTCCCCTTCGTTCCATCAACTCTCTCTTTTGCCGGGTTTCGCTCTTCTGCATTAACTCTCTTTCTATTCTTTTCCCTCGACTCTCTCTTTTCCCTGGTTTCCCTCTTCTGCATTACCTCTCTCTTTTAGCTCTTTTCCCCTCAAGTGACTCTTTTCCCTGGCGTCCCTCTTTTCCATGAACTCTCTCTTCCCCTTCTTTTCCCTCGACTCTCTCTTTTTCCTGGTTTCCCTCTTCTGCATGAACTGTTTCTCCACCTTCTTTTCCATCGACTCTCTCTTTTCCCCGGTTTCCCTCTTTTTCATGAACTCTCTGTTTCCCTTCTTTTCCCTCGAGTCTTTTTCCTGGTTTCCCTCTTCTGCATGAACTCTTTCTTCACCTTCTATTCCCTCGACTCTCTCTTTTCCCAGGTTTCGCTCTTCTGCATTAACTCTCTCTTTCTATTCTTTTCCCTCGACGCTCTCTTTTCCCTGGCTTCCCTCTTCTGCATTAACTCTCTTTCTATTCTTTTCCCTCGACTCTCTCTTTTCCCTGGTTTCCCTCTTCTGCATTACCTCTCTCTTTTAGCTCTTTTCCCCTCAAGTGACTCTTTTCCCTGGCGTCCCTCTTTTCCATGAACTCTCTCTTCCCCTTCTTTTCCCTCGACTCTCTCTTTTTCCTGGTTTCCCTCTTCTGCATGAACTGTTTCTCCACCTTCTTTTCCATCGACTCTCTCTTTTCCCTGGTTTCCCTCTTCGGCATGATTTTTCTCGTTCCCTTTTTTTTCCCCTCGACTCTCTCTTTTCCCTGCTTTCCCTCTTCTGCATTACCTCTCTCTTTTAGCTCTTTTCCCCTCAAGTGACTCTTTTCCCTTGCGTCCCTCTTTTCCATGAAGTCTCTCTTTCTATTCTTTTCCCCCGACTCTCTCTTTTCCCCGGCGTCCCTCTTTTCCTTGAGCTCTCTCTTCCCCTTTTTTTCCCTCGACTCTCTCTTTTCCCGGGTTTCCCTCTTCTGCATGATTTCTCTCGTTCCCTTTTTTTCCCCTCGACTCTCTCTTTTTCCTGGTTTCCCTCTTCTGCATTACCTCTCTCTTTTAGCTCTTTTCCCCTCGAATGACTCTTTTCCCTGGCGTCCCTCTTCTGCATTAACTCTCTCTTTCCCTTCTTTTCCCTCGACTCTCTCTTTTCCCCGGCGTCCCTCTTTTCCTTGAGCTCTCTCTTCCCCTTCATTTCCATCGACTCTCTCTTTTCCCGGGTTTCGCTCTTCTGCATTAACTCTCTCTTTCTATTCTTTTCCCTCGACTCTCTCTTTTTCCTGGTTTCCCTCTTCTGCATGAACTCTTTCTTCACCTTCTATTCCCTCGACTCTCTCTTTTCCCTGGTTTCCCTCTTCTGCATTACCTCTCTCTTTTAGCTCTTTTCCCCTCAAGTGACTCTTTTCCTTTGCGTCCCTCTTTTCCATGAACTCTCTCTTTCTATTCTTTTCCCCCGACTCTCTCTTTTCCCCGGCGTCCCTCTTTTCCTTGAGCTCTCTCTTCCCCTTCGTTTCCATCGACTCTCTCTTTTGCCGGGTTTCGCTCTTCTGCATTAACTCTCTTTCTATTCTTTTCCCCCGACTCTCTCTTTTCCCTGGTTTCCCTCTTCTGCATTACCTCTCTCTTTTAGCTCTTTTCCCCTCAAGTGACTCTTTTCCCTGGCGTCCCTCTTTTCCATGAACTCTCTCTTCCCCTTCTTTTCCCTCGACTCTCTCTTTTTCCTGGTTTCCCTCTTCTGCATGAACTGTTTCTCCACCTTCTTTTCCATCGACTCTCTCTTTTCCCTGGTTTCCCTCTTTTTCATGAACTCTCTGTTTCCCTTCTTTTCCCTCGACTCTCTCTTTTCCCTGGCTTCCCTCTTCTGCATGATTTCTCTCGTTCCCTTTTTTTCCCCTCGACTCTCTCTTTTCCCTGGTTTCCCTCTTCTGCATGAACTCTTTCTCCACCTTCTTTTCCATCGACTCTCTCTTTTCCCTGCTTTCCCTCTTCGGCATGATTTTTCTCGTTCCCTTTTTTTTCCCCTCGACTCTCTCTTTTCCCTAGTTTCCCTCTTCTGCATTACCTCTCTCTTTTAGCTCTTTTCCCGTCGCATGTCTCTTTTCCGTGGCGTCCCTCTTTTCCATGAACTCTCTCTTCCCCTTCTTTTCCCTCGACTCTCTCTTTTTCCTGGTTTCCCTCTTCTGCATGAACTGTTTCTCCACCTTCTTTTCCCTCGACTCTCTCTTTTCCCTGGCTTCCCTCTTCTGCATTAACTCTCTCTTTCCATTCTTTTCCCTCGACTCTCTCTTTTCCCTGGTTTCCCTCTTCTGCATGAACTTTTTCTCCACCTTCTATTCCCTCGACTCTCTCTTTTCCCTGGTTTCCCTCTTCTGCATTACCTCTCTCTTTTAGCTCTTTTCCCCTCAAGTGACTCTTTTCCCTGGCGTCCCTCTTCTGCATTAACTCTCTCTTTCCCTTCTTTTCCCTCGACTCGCTCTTTTCCCTGGTTTCCCTCTTTTCCTTGAGCTCTCTCTTCCCCTTCGTTTCCATCGACTCTCTCTTTTCCCTGGCGTCCCTCTTTTCCATGAACTCTCTCTTCCCCTTCTTTTCCCTCGACTCTCTCTTTTTCCTGGTTTCCCTCTTCTGCATGAACTGTTTCTCCACCTTCTTTTCCCTCGACTCTCTCTTTTCCCTGGTTTCCCTCTTCGGCGTGATTTTTCTCGTTCCCTTTTCTTTCCCCTCGACTCTCTCTTTTCCCTAGTTTCCCTCTTCTGCATTACCTCTCTCTTTTAGCTCTTTTCCCCTCAAGTGACTCTTTTCCCTAGCGTCCCTCTTTTCCATGAACTCTCTCTTTCTATTCTTTTCCCCCGACTCTCTCTTTTCCCCGGCGTCCCTCTTTTCCTTGAGCTCTCTCTTCCCCTTCATTTCCATCGACTCTCTCTTTTCCCGGGTTTCGCTCTTCTGCATTAACTCTCTCTTTCTATTCTTTTCCCTCGACTCTCTCTTTTTCCTGGTTTCCCTCTTCTGCATGAACTCTTTCTTCACCTTCTATTCCCTCGACTCTCTCTTTTCCCTGGTTTCCCTCTTCTGCATTACCTCTCTCTTTTAGCTCTTTTCCCCTCAAGTGACTCTTTTCCCTAGCGTCCCTCTTTTACATGAACTCACTCTCTCTGTTCTTTTCCCCGACTCTCACTTTTCCCCGGGGTCCCTCTTTTCCTTGAGCTCTCTCTTCCCCTGTTTTTCCCTCGACTCTCTCTTTTCCCGGGTTTCCCTCTTCTGCATTAACTGTCTCTTTCTATTCTTTTCCCTCGACGCTCTCTTTTCCCTGGCTTCCCTCTTCGGCATGATTTTTCTCATTCCCTTTTTTTTCCCCTCGACTCTCTCTTTTTCCTGGTTTCCCTCTTCTGCATTACCTCTCTCTTTTAGCTCTTTTCCCCTCAAGTGACTCTTTTCCCTAGCGTCCCTCTTTTCCATGAACTCTCTCTTTCTATTCTTTTCCGCTGACTCTCTCTTTTCCCCGGCGTCCCTCTTTTCCTTGAGCTCTCTCTTCCCCTTCGTTCCATCAACTCTCTCTTTTGCCGGGTTTCGCTCTTCTGCATTAACTCTCTTTCTATTCTTTTCCCTCGACTCTCTCTTTTCCCTGGTTTCCCTCTTCTGCATTACCTCTCTCTTTTAGCTCTTTTCCCCTCAAGTGACTCTTTTCCCTGGCGTCCCTCTTTTCCATGAACTCTCTCTTCCCCTTCTTTTCCCTCGACTCTCTCTTTTTCCTGGTTTCCCTCTTCTGCATGAACTGTTTCTCCACCTTCTTTTCCATCGACTCTCTCTTTTCCCCGGTTTCCCTCTTTTTCATGAACTCTCTGTTTCCCTTCTTTTCCCTCGAGTCTTTTTCCTGGTTTCCCTCTTCTGCATGAACTCTTTCTTCACCTTCTATTCCCTCGACTCTCTCTTTTCCCAGGTTTCGCTCTTCTGCATTAACTCTCTCTTTCTATTCTTTTCCCTCGACGCTCTCTTTTCCCTGGCTTCCCTCTTCTGCATTAACTCTCTTTCTATTCTTTTCCCTCGACTCTCTCTTTTCCCTGGTTTCCCTCTTCTGCATTACCTCTCTCTTTTAGCTCTTTTCCCCTCAAGTGACTCTTTTCCCTGGCGTCCCTCTTTTCCATGAACTCTCTCTTCCCCTTCTTTTCCCTCGACTCTCTCTTTTTCCTGGTTTCCCTCTTCTGCATGAACTGTTTCTCCACCTTCTTTTCCATCGACTCTCTCTTTTCCCTGGTTTCCCTCTTCGGCATGATTTTTCTCGTTCCCTTTTTTTTCCCCTCGACTCTCTCTTTTCCCTAGTTTCCCTCTTCTGCATTACCTCTCTCTTTTAGCTCTTTTCCCCTCAAGTGACTCTTTTCTCTAGCGTCCCTCTTTTCCATGAACTCTCTCTTTCTATTCTTTTCCCCCGACTCTCTCTTTTCCCCGGCGTCCCTCTTTTCCTTGAGCTCTCTCTTCCCCTTCGTTTCCATCGACTCTCTCTTTTGCCGGGTTTCGCTCTTCTGCATTAACTCTCTTTCTATTCTTTTCCCTCGACTCTCTCTTTTCCCTGGTTTCCCTCTTCTGCATGAACTCTTTCTCCACCTTCTTTTCCATCGACTCTCTCTTTTCCCTGCTTTCCCTCTTCGGCATGATTTTTCTCATTCCCTTTTTTTTCCCCTCGACTCTCTCTTTTCCCTAGTTTCCCTCTTCTGCATTACCTCTCTCTTTTAGCTCTTTTCCCCTCAAGTGACTCTTTTCCCTAGCGTCCCTCTTTTCCATGAACTCTCTCTTTCTATTCTTTTCCCCCGACTCGCTCTTTCCCCCGGCGTCCCTCTTTTCCTTGAGCTCTCTCTTCCCCTTCATTTCCATCGACTCTCTCTTTTCCCGGGTTTCGCTCTTCTGCATTAACTCTCTCTTTCTATTCTTTTCCCTCGACTCTCTCTTTTTCCTGGTTTCCCTCTTCTGCATGAACTCTTTCTTCACCTTCTTTTCCCTCGACTCTCTCTTTTCCCTGGCTTCCCTCTTCTGCATGAACTCTTTCTTCACCTTCTATTCCCTCGACTCTCTCTTTTCCCGGGTTTCGCTCTTCTGCATTAACTCTCTCTTTCTATTCTTTTCCCTCGACTCTCTCTTTTTCCTGGTTTCCCTCTTCTGCATTACCTCTCTCTTTTAGCTCTTTTCCCCTCAAGTGACTCTTTTCCCTGGCGTCCCTCTTTTCCATGAACTCTCTCTTCCCCTTCTTTTCCCTCGACTCTCTCTTTTTCCTGGTTTCCCTCTTCTGCATGAACTGTTTCTCCACCTTCTTTTCCATCGACTCTCTCTTTTCCCTGGTTTCCCTCTTTTTCATGAACTCTCTGTTTCCCTTCTTTTCCCTCGACTCTCTCTTTTCCCTGGTTTCCCTCTTCTGCATGAACTCTTTCTTCCCCTTCTATTCCCTCGACGCTCTCTTTTCCCTGCTTTCCCTCTTCGGCATGATTTTTCTCGTTCCATTTTTTTTCCCCTCGACTCTCTCTTTTCCCTAGTTTCCCTCTTCTGCATTACCTCTCTCTTTCCCTTGTTTTCCCTCGACTCGCTCTTTTCCCCGGCGTCCCTCTTTTCCTTGAGCTCTCTCTTCCCCTTCGTTTCCATCGACTCTCTCTTTTCCCTGGTTTCCCTCTTTTTCATGAACTCTCTGTTTCCCTTCTTTTCCCTCGACTCTCTCTTTTCCCTGGTTTCCCTCTTCTGCATTAACTCTCTCTTTCCATTCTTTTCCCTCGACTCTCTCTTTTCCCTGGTTTCCCTCTTTTTCATGAACTCTCTGTTTCCCTTCTTTTCCCTCGACTCTCTCTTTTCCCTGGTTTTCCTCTTCTGCATTAACTCTCTCTTTCCATTCTTTTCCCTCGACTCTCTCTTTTCCCTGGTTTCCCTCTTCTGCATGAACTTTTTCTCCACCTTCTTTTCCCTCGACACTCTCCTTTCCCTGGTTTCCCTCTTCTGCATTACCTGTCTCTTTTAGCTCCTTTCCCCTCGAGTGACTCTTTTCCCTGGCGTCCCTCTTCTGCATTAACTCTCTCTTTCCCTTCTTTTCCCTCGACTCGCTCTTTTCCCCGGCTTCCCTCTTTTCCTTGAGCTCTCTCTTCCCCTTCGTTTCCATCGACTCTCTCTTTTCCCGGGTTTTCGCTCTTCTGCATTAACTCTCTCTTTCTATTCTTTTCCCTCGACTCTCTCTTTTCCCTGGTTTCCCTCTTCTGCATTACCTCTCTCTTTTAGCTCTTTTCCCCTCAAGTGACTCTTTTCCCTAGCGTCCCTCTTTTCCATGAACTCTCTCTTTCTATTCTTTTCCCCCGACTCTCTCTTTTCCCCGGCGTCCCTCTTTTCCTTGAGCTCTCTCTTCCCCTTTTTTCCCCTCGACTCTCTCTTTTCCCGGGTTTCCCTCTTCTGCATTAACTCTCTCTTTCTATTCTTTTCCCTCGACGCTCTCTTTTCCCTGGCTTCCCTCTTCGGCATGATTTTTCTCGTTCCCTTTTTTTTTCCCCTCGACTCTCTCTTTTTCCTAGTTTCCCTCTTCTGCATTACCTCTCTCTTTTAGCTCTTTTCCCCTCAAGTGACTCTTTTCCCTAGAGTCCCTCTTTTCCATGAACTCTCTCTTTCTATTCTTTTCCCTCGACGCTCTCTTTTCCCTGGCTTCCCTCTTCTGCATGATTTCTCTCGTTCCCTTTTTTTTCCCCTCGACTCTCTCTTTTCCCTGGTTTCCCTCTTCTGCATGAACTCTTTCTCCACCTTCTTTTCCATCGACTCTCTCTTTTCCCTGCTTTCCCTCTTCGGCATGATTTTTCTCGTTCCCTTTTTTTTCCCCTCGACTCTCTCTTTTCCCTAGTTTCCCTCTTCTGCATTAGCTCTCTCTTTTAGCTCTTTTCCCGTCGCATGACTCTTTTCCATGGCGTCCGTCTTTTCCATGAACTCTCTCTTCCCCTTCTTTTCCCTCGACTCTCTCTTTTTCCTGGTTTCCCTCTTCTGCATGAACTGTTTCTCCACCTTCTTTTCCATCGACTCTCTCTTTTCCCTGGTTTCCCTCTTTTTCATGAACTCTCTGTTTCCCTTCTTTTCCCTCGACTCTCTCTTTTCCCTGGTTTCCCTCTTTTTCATGAACTCTCTGTTTCCCTTCTTTTCCCTCGACTCTCTCTTTTCCCTGGTTTCCCTCTTCTGCATTACCTGTCTCTTTTAGCTCCTTTCCCCTCGAGTGACTCTTTTCCCTGGCGTCCCTCTTCTGCATTAACTCTCTCTTTCCCTTCTTTTCCCTCGACTCGCTCTTTTCCCCGGCGTCCCTCTTTTCCTTGAGCTCTCTCTTTCCCTTCTTTTCCCTCGACTCTCTCTTTTCCCGGGTTTTCGCTCTTCTGCATTAACTCTCTCTTCCCCTTCTTTTCCCTCGACTCTCTCTTTTCCCTGGCTTCCCTCTTCTGCATGAACTCTTTCTTCACCTTCTATTCCCTCGACTCTCTCTTTTCCCGGGTTTCGCTCTTCTGCATTAACTCTCTCTTTCTATTCTTTTCCCTCGACTCTCTCTTTTTCCTGGTTTCCCTCTTCTGCATGAACTCTTTCTTCACCTTCTATTCCCTCGACTCTCTCTTTTCCCTGGTTTCCCTCTTCTGCATTACCTCTCTCTTTTAGCTCTTTTCCCCTCAAGTGACTCTTTTCCCTAGCGTCCCTCTTTTCCATGAACTCTCTCTCTCTATTCTTTTCCCCCGACTCTCACTTTTCCCCGGCGTCCCTCTTTTCCTTGAGCTCTCTCTTCCCCTTTTTTTCCCTCGACTCTCTCTTTTCCCGGGTTTCCCTCTTCTGCATTAACTCTCTCTTTCTATTCTTTTCCCTCGACGCTCTCTTTTCCCTGGCTTCCCTCTTCTGCATGATTTCTCTCGTTCCCTTTTTTTTCCCCTCGAGTCTCTCTTTTCCCTGGTTTCCCTCTTCTGCATGAACTCTTTCTCCACCTTCTTTTCCATCGACTCTCTCTTTTCCCTGCTTTCCCTCTTCGGCATGATTTTTCTCGTTCCCTTTTTTTTCCCCTCGACTCTCTCTTTTCCCTAGTTTCCCTCTTCTGCATTACCTCTCTCTTTTAGCTCTTTTCCCCTCAAGTGACTCTTTTCCCTAGCGTCCCTCTTTTCCATGAACTCTCTCTTTCTATTCTTTTCCCCCGACTCTCTCTTTTCCCCGGCGTCCCTCTTTTCCTTGAGATCTCTCCTCCCCTTCGTTTCCATCGACTCTCTCTTTTGCCGGGTTTCGCTCTTCTGCATTAACTCTCTTTCTATTCTTTTCCCTCGACTCTCTCTTTTCCCTGGTTTCCCTCTTCTGCATTACCTCTCTCTTTTAGCTCTTTTCCCCTCAAGTGACTCTTTTCCCTGGCGTCCCTCTTTTCAATGAACTCTCTCTTCCCCTTCTTTTCCCTCGACTCTCTCTTTTCCCTGGCTTCCCTCTTCTGCATGAACTGTTTCTCCACCTTCTTTTCCATCGACTCTCTCTTTTCCCTGGCTTCCCTCTTCTGCATGAACTGTTTCTCCACCTTCTTTTCCATCGACTCTCTCTTTTTCCTGGTTTCCCTCTTCTGCTTGAACTCTTTCTTCACCTTCTATTCCCTCGACTCTCTCTTTTCCCTGGTTTCCCTCTTCTGCATTACCTCTCTCTTTTAGCTCTTTTCCCCTCAAGTGACTCTTTTCCCTAGCGTCCCTCTTTTCCAAGAACTCTCTCTCTCTATTTTTTTCCCCCGACTCTCACTTTTCCCCGGCGTCCCTCTTTTCCTTGAGCTCTCTCTTCCCCTTTTTTTCCCTCGACTCTCTCTTTTCCCGGGTTTCCCTCTTCTGCATTAACTCTCTCTTTCTATTCTTTTCCCTCGACGCTCTCTTTTCCCTGGCTTCCCTCTTCGGCATGATTTTTCTCGTTCCCTTTTCTTTCCCCTCGACTCTCTCTTTTCCCTAGTTTCCCTCTTCTGCATTACCTCTCTCTTTTAGCTCTTTTCCCCTCAAGTGACTCTTTTCCCTAGCGTCCCTCTTTTCCATGAACTCTCTCTTTCTATTCTTTTCCCCCGACTCTCTCTTTTCCCCGGCGTCCCTCTTTTCCTTGAGCTCTCTCTTCCCCTTCGTTTCCATCGACTCTCTCTTTTGCCGGGTTTCGCTCTTCTGCATTAACTCTCTTTCTATTCTTTTCCCTCGACTCTCTCTTTTCCCTGGTTTCCCTCTTCTGCATTACCTCTCTCTTTTAGCTCTTTTCCCCTCAAGTGACTCTTTTCCGTGGCGTCCCTCTTTTCCATGAACTCTCTCTTCCCCTTCTTTTCCCTCGACTCTCTCTTTTTCCTGGTTTCCCTCTTCTGCATGAACTGTTTCTCCACCTTCTTTTCCCTCGACTCTCTCTTTTCCCTGGTTTCCCTCTTCTGCATTACCTGTCTCTTTTAGCTCCTTTCCCCTCGAGTGACTCTTTTCCCTGGCGTCCCTCTTCTGCATTAACTCTCTCTTTCACTTCTTTTCCCTCGACTCGCTCTTTTCCCCGGCGTCCCTCTTTTCCTTGAGCTCTCTCTTCCCCTTCATTTCCATCGACTCTCTCTTTTCCCGGGTTTCGCTCTTCTGCATTAACTCTCTCTTTCTATTCTTTTCCCTCGACTCTCTCTTTTTCCTGGTTTCCCTCTTCTGCATGAACTCTTTCTTCACCTTCTATTCCCTCGACTCTCTCTTTTCCCTGGTTTCCCTCTTCTGCATTACCTCTCTCTTTTAGCTCTTTTCCCCTCAAGTGACTCTTTTCCTTTGCGTCCCTCTTTTCCATGAACTCTCTCTTTCTATTCTTTTCCCCCGACTCTCTCTTTTCCCCGGCGTCCCTCTTTTCCTTGAGCTCTCTCTTCCCCTTCGTTTCCATCGACTCTCTCTTTTGCCGGGTTTCGCTCTTCTGCATTAACTCTCTTTCTATTCTTTTCCCCCGACTCTCTCTTTTCCCTGGTTTCCCTCTTCTGCATTACCTCTCTCTTTTAGCTCTTTTCCCCTCAAGTGACTCTTTTCCCTGGCGTCCCTCTTTTCCATGAACTCTCTCTTCCCCTTCTTTTCCCTCGACTCTCTCTTTTTCCTGGTTTCCCTCTTCTGCATGAACTGTTTCTCCACCTTCTTTTCCATCGACTCTCTCTTTTCCCTGGTTTCCCTCTTTTTCATGAACTCTCTGTTTCCCTTCTTTTCCCTCGACTCTCTCTTTTCCCTGGCTTCCCTCTTCTGCATGATTTCTCTCGTTCCCTTTTTTTCCCCTCGACTCTCTCTTTTCCCTGGTTTCCCTCTTCTGCATGAACTCTTTCTCCACCTTCTTTTCCATCGACTCTCTCTTTTCCCTGCTTTCCCTCTTCGGCATGATTTTTCTCGTTCCCTTTTTTTTCCCCTCGACTCTCTCTTTTCCCTAGTTTCCCTCTTCTGCATTACCTCTCTCTTTTAGCTCTTTTCCCGTCGCATGTCTCTTTTCCGTGGCGTCCCTCTTTTCCATGAACTCTCTCTTCCCCTTCTTTTCCCTCGACTCTCTCTTTTTCCTGGTTTCCCTCTTCTGCATGAACTGTTTCTCCACCTTCTTTTCCCTCGACTCTCTCTTTTCCCTGGCTTCCCTCTTCTGCATTAACTCTCTCTTTCCATTCTTTTCCCTCGACTCTCTCTTTTCCCTGGTTTCCCTCTTCTGCATGAACTTTTTCTCCACCTTCTATTCCCTCGACTCTCTCTTTTCCCTGGTTTCCCTCTTCTGCATTACCTCTCTCTTTTAGCTCTTTTCCCCTCAAGTGACTCTTTTCCCTGGCGTCCCTCTTCTGCATTAACTCTCTCTTTCCCTTCTTTTCCCTCGACTCGCTCTTTTCCCTGGTTTCCCTCTTTTCCTTGAGCTCTCTCTTCCCCTTCGTTTCCATCGACTCTCTCTTTTCCCGGGTTTCGCTCTTCTGCATTAACTCTCTCTTTCTATTCTTTTCCCTCGACTCTCTCTTTTCCCTGGTTTCCCTCTTCTGCATGAACTCTTTCTCCACCTTCTTTTCCATCGACTCTCTCTTTTCCCTGCTTTCCCTCTTCGGCATGATTTTTCTCGTTGCCTTTTTTTTCCCCTCGACTCTCTCTTTTCCCTAGTTTCCCTCTTCTGCATTACCTCTCTCTTTTAGCTCTTTTCCCATCGCATCACTCTTTTCCCTGGCGTCCCTCTTTTCCATGAACTCTCTCTTCCCCTTCTTTTCCCTCGACTCTCTCTTTTTCCTGGTTTCCCTCTTCTGCATGAACTGTTTCTCCACCTTCTTTTCCCTCGACTCTCTCTTTTCCCTGGTTTCCCTCTTCTGCATGAACTTTTTCTCCACCTTCTTTTCCCTCGACACTCTCTTTTCCCTGGTTTCCCTCTTCTGCATTACCTGTCTCTTTTAGCTCCTTTCCCCTCGAGTGACTCTTTTCCCTAGCGTCCCTCTTTTCCATGAACTCTCTCTCTCTATTCTTTTCCCCCGACTCTCTCTTTTCCCCGGCGTCCCTCTTTTCCTTGAGCTCTCTCTTCCCCTTCATTTCCATCGACTCTCTCTTTTCCCGGGTTTCGCTCTTCTGCATTAACTCTCTCTTTCTATTCTTTTCCCTCGACTCTCTCTTTTTCCTGGTTTCCCTCTTCTGCATGAACTCTTTCTTCACCTTCTATTCCCTCGACTCTCTCTTTTCCCTGGTTTCCCGCTTCTGCATTACCTCTCTCTTTTAGCTCTTTTCCCCTCAAGTGACTCTTTTCCCTTGCGTCCCTCTTTTCCATGAAGTCTCTCTCTCTATTCTTTTCCCCCGACTCTCTCTTTTCCCCGGCGTCCCTCTTTTCCTTGAGCTCTCTCTTCCCCTTTTTTTCCCTCGACTCTCTCTTTTCCCGGGTTTCCCTCTTCTGCATTAACTCTCTCTTCCCCTTCTTTTCCCTCGACTCTCTCTTTTCCCTGGCTTCCCTCTTCTGCATGATTTCTCTCGTTCCCTTTTTTTCCCCTCGACTCTCTCTTTTTCCTGGTTTCCCTCTTCTGCATTACCTCTCTCTTTTAGCTCTTTTCCCCTCGAATGACTCTTTTCCCTGGCGTCCCTCTTCTGCATTAACTCTCTCTTTCCCTTCTTTTCCCTCGACTCTCTCTTTTCCCCGGCGTCCCTCTTTTCCTTGAGCTCTCTCTTCCCCTTCATTTCCATCGACTCTCTCTTTTCCCGGGTTTCGCTCTTCTGCATTAACTCTCTCTTTCTATTCTTTTCCCTCGACTCTCTCTTTTTCCTGGTTTCCCTCTTCTGCATGAACTCTTTCTTCACCTTCTATTCCCTCGACTCTCTCTTTTCCCTGGTTTCCCTCTTCTGCATTACCTCTCTCTTTTAGCTCTTTTCCCCTCAAGTGACTCTTTTCCTTTGCGTCCCTCTTTTCCATGAACTCTCTCTTTCTATTCTTTTCCCCCGACTCTCTCTTTTCCCCGGCGTCCCTCTTTTCCTTGAGCTCTCTCTTCCCCTTCGTTTCCATCGACTCTCTCTTTTGCCGGGTTTCGCTCTTCTGCATTAACTCTCTTTCTATTCTTTTCCCCCGACTCTCTCTTTTCCCTGGTTTCCCTCTTCTGCATTACCTCTCTCTTTTAGCTCTTTTCCCCTCAAGTGACTCTTTTCCCTAGCGTCCCTCTTTTCCATGAACTCTCTCTTTCTATTCTTTTCCCCCGACTCTCTCTTTTCCCCGGCGTCCCTCTTTTCCTTGAGATCTCTCCTCCCCTTCGTTTCCATCGACTCTCTCTTTTGCCGGGTTTCGCTCTTCTGCATTAACTCTCTTTCTATTCTTTTCCCTCGACTCTCTCTTTTCCCTGGTTTCCCTCTTCTGCATTACCTCTCTCTTTTAGCTCTTTTCCCCTCAAGTGACTCTTTTCCCTGGCGTCCCTCTTTTCAATGAACTCTCTCTTCCCCTTCTTTTCCCTCGACTCTCTCTTTTTCCTGGCTTCCCTCTTCTGCATGAACTGTTTCTCCACCTTCTTTTCCATCGACTCTCTCTTTTCCCTGGTTTCCCTCTTTTTCATGAACTCTCTGTTTCCCTTCTTTTCCCTCGACTCTCTCTTTTCCCTGGCTTCCCTCTTCTGCATGATTTTTCTCGTTCCCTTTTTTTTCCCCTCGACTCTCTCTTTTCCCTAGTTTCCCTCTTCTGCATTACCTCTCTCTTTTAGCTCTTTTCCCCTCAAGTGACTCTTTTCCCTAGCGTCCCTCTTTTCCATGAACTCTCTCTTTCTATTCTTTTCCCCCGACTCTCTCTTTTCCCCGGCGTCCCTCTTTTCCTTGAGATCTCTCCTCCCCTTCGTTTCCATCGACTCTCTCTTTTGCCGGGTTTCGCTCTTCTGCATTAACTCTCTTTCTATTCTTTTCCCTCGACTCTCTCTTTTCCCTGGTTTCCCTCTTCTGCATTACCTCTCTCTTTTAGCTCTTTTCCCCTCAAGTGACTCTTTTCCCTGGCGTCCCTCTTTTCCTTGAGCTCTCTCTTCCCCTTCGTTTCCATCGACTCTCTCTTTTCCCGGGTTTCGCTCTTCTGCATTAACTCTCTCTTTCTATTCTTTTCCCTCGACTCTCTCTTTTCCCTGGTTTCCCTCTTCTGCATGAACTCTTTCTCCACCTTCTTTTCCATCGACTCTCTCTTTTCCCTGCTTTCCCTCTTCGGCATGATTTTTCTCGTTGCCTTTTTTTTCCCCTCGACTCTCTCTTTTCCCTAGTTTCCCTCTTCTGCATTACCTCTCTCTTTTAGCTCTTTTCCCCTCAAGTGACTCTTTTCCCTAGCGTCCCTCTTTTCCATGAACTCTCTCTTCCCCTTCTTTTCCCTCGACTCTCTCTTTTTCCTGGTTTCCCTCTTCTGCATGAACTGTTTCTCCACCTTCTTTTCCATCGACTCTCTCTTTTCCCTGGTTTCCCTCTTTTTCATGAACTCTCTGTTTCCCTTCTTTTCCCTCGACTCTCTCTTTTTCCCTGGCTTCCCTCTTCTGCATGAACTCTTTCTTCACCTTCTATTCCCTCGACTCTCTCTTTTCCCGGGTTTCGCTCTTCTGCATTAACTCTCTCTTTCTATTCTTTTCCCTCGACTCTCTCTTTTTCCTGGTTTCCCTCTTCTGCATGAACTCTTTCTTCACCTTCTATTCCCTCGACTCTCTCTTTTCCCTTGTTTCCCTCTTCTGCATTACCTCTCTCTTTTAGCTCTTTTCCCCTCAAGTGACTCTTTTCCCTAGCGTCCCTCTTTTCCATGAACTCTCTCTCTCTATTCTTTTCCCCCGACTCTCTCTTTTCCCCGGCGTCCCTCTTTTCCTTGAGCTCTCTCTTCCCCTTTTTTTCCCTCGACTCTCTCTTTTCCCGGGTTTCCCTCTTCTGCATTAACTCTCTCTTTCTATTCTTTTCCCTCGACGCTCTCTTTTCCCTGGCTTCCCTCTTCGGCATGATTTTTCTCATTCCCTTTTTTTTCCCCTCGACTCTCTCTTTTTCCTGGTTTCCCTCTTCTGCATTACCTCTCTCTTTTAGCTCTTTTCCCCTCAAGTGACTCTTTTCCCTAGCGTCCCTCTTTTCCATGAACTCTCTCTTTCTATTCTTTTCCGCCGACTCTCTCTTTTCCCCGGCGTCCCTCTTTTCCTTGAGCTCTCTCTTCCCCTTCGTTCCATCAACTCTCTCTTTTGCCGGGTTTCGCTCTTCTGCATTAACTCTCTTTCTATTCTTTTCCCTCGACTCTCTCTTTTCCCTGGTTTCCCTCTTCTGCATTACCTCTCTCTTTTAGCTCTTTTCCCCTCAAGTGACTCTTTTCCCTGGCGTCCCTCTTTTCCATGAACTCTCTCTTCCCCTTCTTTTCCCTCGACTCTCTCTTTTTCCTGGTTTCCCTCTTCTGCATGAACTGTTTCTCCACCTTCTTTTCCATCGACTCTCTCTTTTCCCCGGTTTCCCTCTTTTTCATGAACTCTCTGTTTCCCTTCTTTTCCCTCGAGTCTTTTTCCTGGTTTCCCTCTTCTGCATGAACTCTTTCTTCACCTTCTATTCCCTCGACTCTCTCTTTTCCCAGGTTTCGCTCTTCTGCATTAACTCTCTCTTTCTATTCTTTTCCCTCGACGCTCTCTTTTCCCTGGCTTCCCTCTTCTGCATTAACTCTCTTTCTATTCTTTTCCCTCGACTCTCTCTTTTCCCTGGTTTCCCTCTTCTGCATTACCTCTCTCTTTTAGCTCTTTTCCCCTCAAGTGACTCTTTTCCCTGGCGTCCCTCTTTTCCATGAACTCTCTCTTCCCCTTCTTTTCCCTCGACTCTCTCTTTTTCCTGGTTTCCCTCTTCTGCATGAACTGTTTGTCCACCTTCTTTTCCATCGACTCTCTCTTTTCCCTGGTTTCCCTCTTCGGCATGATTTTTCTCGTTCCCTTTTTTTTCCCCTCGACTCTCTCTTTTCCCTAGTTTCCCTCTTCTGCATTACCTCTCTCTTTTAGCTCTTTTCCCCTCAAGTGACTCTTTTCTCTAGCGTCCCTCTTTTCCATGAACTCTCTCTTTCTATTCTTTTCCCCCGACTCTCTCTTTTCCCCGGCGTCCCTCTTTTCCTTGAGCTCTCTCTTCCCCTTCGTTTCCATCGACTCTCTCTTTTGCCGGGTTTCGCTCTTCTGCATTAACTCTCTTTCTATTCTTTTCCCTCGACTCTCTCTTTTCCCTGGTTTCCCTCTTCTGCATGAACTCTTTCTCCACCTTCTTTTCCATCGACTCTCTCTTTTCCCTGCTTTCCCTCTTCGGCATGATTTTTCTCGTTCCCTTTTTTTTCCCCTCGACTCTCTCTTTTCCCTAGTTTCCCTCTTCTGCATTACCTCTCTCTTTTAGCTCTTTTCCCCTCAAGTGACTCTTTTCCCTAGCGTCCCTCTTTTCCATGAACTCTCTCTTTCTATTCTTTTCCCCCGACTCTCTCTTTTCCCCGGCGTCCCTCTTTTCCTTGAGATCTCTCCTCCCCTTCGTTTCCATCGACTCTCTCTTTTGCCGGGTTTCGCTCTTCTGCATTAACTCTCTTTCTATTCTTTTCCCTCGACTCTCTCTTTTCCCTGGTTTCCCTCTTCTGCATTACCTCTCTCTTTTAGCTCTTTTCCCCTCAAGTGACTCTTTTCCCTGGCGTCCCTCTTTTCAATGAACTCTCTCTTCCCCTTCTTTTCCCTCGACTCTCTCTTTTTCCTGGCTTCCCTCTTCTGCATGAACTGTTTCTCCACCTTCTTTTCCATCGACTCTCTCTTTTCCCTGGTTTCCCTCTTTTTCATGAACTCTCTGTTTCCCTTCTTTTCCCTCGACTCTCTCTTTTCCCTGGCTTCCCTCTTCTGCATGATTTTTCTCGTTCCCTTTTTTTTCCCCTCGACTCTCTCTTTTCCCTAGTTTCCCTCTTCTGCATTACCTCTCTCTTTTAGCTCTTTTCCCCTCAAGTGACTCTTTTCCCTAGCGTCCCTCTTTTCCATGAACTCTCTCTTTCTATTCTTTTCCCCCGACTCTCTCTTTTCCCCGGCGTCCCTCTTTTCCTTGAGATCTCTCCTCCCCTTCGTTTCCATCGACTCTCTCTTTTGCCGGGTTTCGCTCTTCTGCATTAACTCTCTTTCTATTCTTTTCCCTCGACTCTCTCTTTTCCCTGGTTTCCCTCTTCTGCATTACCTCTCTCTTTTAGCTCTTTTCCCCTCAAGTGACTCTTTTCCCTGGCGTCCCTCTTTTCCTTGAGCTCTCTCTTCCCCTTCGTTTCCATCGACTCTCTCTTTTCCCGGGTTTCGCTCTTCTGCATTAACTCTCTCTTTCTATTCTTTTCCCTCGACTCTCTCTTTTCCCTGGTTTCCCTCTTCTGCATGAACTCTTTCTCCACCTTCTTTTCCATCGACTCTCTCTTTTCCCTGCTTTCCCTCTTCGGCATGATTTTTCTCGTTGCCTTTTTTTTCCCCTCGACTCTCTCTTTTCCCTAGTTTCCCTCTTCTGCATTACCTCTCTCTTTTAGCTCTTTTCCCCTCAAGTGACTCTTTTCCCTAGCGTCCCTCTTTTCCATGAACTCTCTCTTCCCCTTCTTTTCCCTCGACTCTCTCTTTTTCCTGGTTTCCCTCTTCTGCATGAACTGTTTCTCCACCTTCTTTTCCATCGACTCTCTCTTTTCCCTGGTTTCCCTCTTTTTCATGAACTCTCTGTTTCCCTTCTTTTCCCTCGACTCTCTCTTTTCCCTGGCTTCCCTCTTCTGCATGAACTCTTTCTTCACCTTCTATTCCCTCGACTCTCTCTTTTCCCGGGTTTCGCTCTTCTGCATTAACTCTCTCTTTCTATTCTTTTCCCTCGACTCTCTCTTTTTCCTGGTTTCCCTCTTCTGCATGAACTCTTTCTTCACCTTCTATTCCCTCGACTCTCTCTTTTCCCTTGTTTCCCTCTTCTGCATTACCTCTCTCTTTTAGCTCTTTTCCCCTCAAGTGACTCTTTTCCCTAGCGTCCCTCTTTTCCATGAACTCTCTCTGTCTATTCTTTTCCCCCGACTCTCTCTTTTCCCCGGCGTCCCTCTTTTCCTTGAGCTCTCTCTTCCCCTTTTTTTCCCTCGACTCTCTCTTTTCCCGGGTTTCCCTCTTCTGCATTAACTCTCTCTTTCTATTCTTTTCCCTCGACGCTCTCTTTTCCCTGGCTTCCCTCTTCGGCATGATTTTTCTCATTCCCTTTTTTTTCCCCTCGACTCTCTCTTTTTCCTGGTTTCCCTCTTCTGCATTACCTCTCTCTTTTAGCTCTTTTCCCCTCAAGTGACTCTTTTCCCTAGCGTCCCTCTTTTCCATGAACTCTCTCTTTCTATTCTTTTCCGCCGACTCTCTCTTTTCCCCGGCGTCCCTCTTTTCCTTGAGCTCTCTCTTCCCCTTCGTTCCATCAACTCTCTCTTTTGCCGGGTTTCGCTCTTCTGCATTAACTCTCTTTCTATTCTTTTCCCTCGACTCTCTCTTTTCCCTGGTTTCCCTCTTCTGCATTACCTCTCTCTTTTAGCTCTTTTCCCCTCAAGTGACTCTTTTCCCTGGCGTCCCTCTTTTCCATGAACTCTCTCTTCCCCTTCTTTTCCCTCGACTCTCTCTTTTTCCTGGTTTCCCTCTTCTGCATGAACTGTTTCTCCACCTTCTTTTCCATCGACTCTCTCTTTTCCCCGGTTTCCCTCTTTTTCATGAACTCTCTGTTTCCCTTCTTTTCCCTCGAGTCTTTTTCCTGGTTTCCCTCTTCTGCATGAACTCTTTCTTCACCTTCTATTCCCTCGACTCTCTCTTTTCCCAGGTTTCGCTCTTCTGCATTAACTCTCTCTTTCTATTCTTTTCCCTCGACGCTCTCTTTTCCGTGGCTTCCCTCTTCTGCATTAACTCTCTTTCTATTCTTTTCCCTCGACTCTCTCTTTTCCCTGGTTTCCCTCTTCTGCATTACCTCTCTCTTTTAGCTCTTTTCCCCTCAAGTGACTCTTTTCCCTGGCGTCCCTCTTTTCCATGAACTCTCTCTTCCCCTTCTTTTCCCTCGACTCTCTCTTTTTCCTGGTTTCCCTCTTCTGCATGAACTGTTTGTCCACCTTCTTTTCCATCGACTCTCTCTTTTCCCTGGTTTCCCTCTTCGGCATGATTTTTCTCGTTCCCTTTTTTTTCCCCTCGACTCTCTCTTTTCCCTAGTTTCCCTCTTCTGCATTACCTCTCTCTTTTAGCTCTTTTCCCCTCAAGTGACTCTTTTCTCTAGCGTCCCTCTTTTCCATGAACTCTCTCTTTCTATTCTTTTCCCCCGACTCTCTCTTTTCCCCGGCGTCCCTCTTTTCCTTGAGCTCTCTCTTCCCCTTCGTTTCCATCGACTCTCTCTTTTGCCGGGTTTCGCTCTTCTGCATTAACTCTCTTTCTATTCTTTTCCCTCGACTCTCTCTTTTCCCTGGTTTCCCTCTTCTGCATGAACTCTTTCTCCACCTTCTTTTCCATCCACTCTCTCTTTTCCCTGCTTTCCCTCTTCGGCATGATTTTTCTCATTCCCTTTTTTTTCCCCTCGACTCTCTCTTTTCCCTAGTTTCCCTCTTCTGCATTACCTCTCTCTTTTAGCTCTTTTCCCCTCAAGTGACTCTTTTCCCTAGCGTCCCTCTTTTCCATGAACTCTCTCTTTCTATTCTTTTCCCCCGACTCGCTCTTTCCCCCGGCGTCCCTCTTTTCCTTGAGCTCTCTCTTCCCCTTCATTTCCATCGACTCTCTCTTTTCCCGGGTTTCGCTCTTCTGCATTAACTCTCTCTTTCTATTCTTTTCCCTCGACTCTCTCTTTTTCCTGGTTTCCCTCTTCTGCTTGAACTCTTTCTTCACCTTCTATTCCCTCGACTCTCTCTTTTCCCTGGTTTCCCTCTTCTGCATTACCTCTCTCTTTTAGCTCTTTTCCCCTCAAGTGACTCTTTTCCCTAGCGTCCCTCTTTTCCAAGAACTCTCTCTCTCTATTTTTTTCCCCCGACTCTCACTTTTCCCCGGCGTCCCTCTTTTCCTTGAGCTCTCTCTTCCCCTTTTTTTCCCTCGACTCTCTCTTTTCCCGGGTTTCCCTCTTCTGCATTAACTCTCTCTTTCTATTCTTTTCCCTCGACGCTCTCTTTTCCCTGGCTTCCCTCTTCGGCATGATTTTTCTCGTTCCCTTTTCTTTCCCCTCGACTCTCTCTTTTCCCTAGTTTCCCTCTTCTGCATTACCTCTCTCTTTTAGCTCTTTTCCCCTCAAGTGACTCTTTTCCCTAGCGTCCCTCTTTTCCATGAACTCTCTCTTTCTATTCTTTTCCCCCGACTCTCTCTTTTCCCCGGCGTCCCTCTTTTCCTTGAGCTCTCTCTTCCCCTTCGTTTCCATCGACTCTCTCTTTTGCCGGGTTTCGCTCTTCTGCATTAACTCTCTTTCTATTCTTTTCCCTCGACTCTCTCTTTTCCCTGGTTTCCCTCTTCTGCATTACCTCTCTCTTTTAGCTCTTTTCCCCTCAAGTGACTCTTTTCCGTGGCGTCCCTCTTTTCCATGAACTCTCTCTTCCCCTTCTTTTCCCTCGACTCTCTCTTTTTCCTGGTTTCCCTCTTCTGCATGAACTGTTTCTCCACCTTCTTTTCCCTCGACTCTCTCTTTTCCCTGGTTTCCCTCTTCTGCATTACCTGTCTCTTTTAGCTCCTTTCCCCTCGAGTGACTCTTTTCCCTGGCGTCCCTCTTCTGCATTAACTCTCTCTTTCACTTCTTTTCCCTCGACTCGCTCTTTTCCCCGGCGTCCCTCTTTTCCTTGAGCTCTCTCTTCCCCTTCATTTCCATCGACTCTCTCTTTTCCCGGGTTTCGCTCTTCTGCATTAACTCTCTCTTTCTATTCTTTTCCCTCGACTCTCTCTTTTTCCTGGTTTCCCTCTTCTGCATGAACTCTTTCTTCACCTTCTATTCCCTCGACTCTCTCTTTTCCCTGGTTTCCCTCTTCTGCATTACCTCTCTCTTTTAGCTCTTTTCCCCTCAAGTGACTCTTTTCCTTTGCGTCCCTCTTTTCCATGAACTCTCTCTTTCTATTCTTTTCCCCCGACTCTCTCTTTTCCCCGGCGTCCCTCTTTTCCTTGAGCTCTCTCTTCCCCTTCGTTTCCATCGACTCTCTCTTTTGCCGGGTTTCGCTCTTCTGCATTAACTCTCTTTCTATTCTTTTCCCCCGACTCTCTCTTTTCCCTGGTTTCCCTCTTCTGCATTACCTCTCTCTTTTAGCTCTTTTCCCCTCAAGTGACTCTTTTCCCTGGCGTCCCTCTTTTCCATGAACTCTCTCTTCCCCTTCTTTTCCCTCGACTCTCTCTTTTTCCTGGTTTCCCTCTTCTGCATGAACTGTTTCTCCACCTTCTTTTCCATCGACTCTCTCTTTTCCCTGGTTTCCCTCTTTTTCATGAACTCTCTGTTTCCCTTCTTTTCCCTCGACTCTCTCTTTTCCCTGGCTTCCCTCTTCTGCATGATTTCTCTCGTTCCCTTTTTTTCCCCTCGACTCTCTCTTTTCCCTGGTTTCCCTCTTCTGCATGAACTCTTTCTCCACCTTCTTTTCCATCGACTCTCTCTTTTCCCTGCTTTCCCTCTTCGGCATGATTTTTCTCGTTCCCTTTTTTTTCCCCTCGACTCTCTCTTTTCCCTAGTTTCCCTCTTCTGCATTACCTCTCTCTTTTAGCTCTTTTCCCGTCGCATGTCTCTTTTCCGTGGCGTCCCTCTTTTCCATGAACTCTCTCTTCCCCTTCTTTTCCCTCGACTCTCTCTTTTTCCTGGTTTCCCTCTTCTGCATGAACTGTTTCTCCACCTTCTTTTCCCTCGACTCTCTCTTTTCCCTGGCTTCCCTCTTCTGCATTAACTCTCTCTTTCCATTCTTTTCCCTCGACTCTCTCTTTTCCCTGGTTTCCCTCTTCTGCATGAACTTTTTCTCCACCTTCTATTCCCTCGACTCTCTCTTTTCCCTGGTTTCCCTCTTCTGCATTACCTCTCTCTTTTAGCTCTTTTCCCCTCAAGTGACTCTTTTCCCTGGCGTCCCTCTTCTGCATTAACTCTCTCTTTCCCTTCTTTTCCCTCGACTCGCTCTTTTCCCTGGTTTCCCTCTTTTCCTTGAGCTCTCTCTTCCCCTTCGTTTCCATCGACTCTCTCTTTTCCCGGGTTTCGCTCTTCTGCATTAACTCTCTCTTTCTATTCTTTTCCCTCGACTCTCTCTTTTCCCTGGTTTCCCTCTTCTGCATGAACTCTTTCTCCACCTTCTTTTCCATCGACTCTCTCTTTTCCCTGCTTTCCCTCTTCGGCATGATTTTTCTCGTTGCCTTTTTTTTCCCCTCGACTCTCTCTTTTCCCTAGTTTCCCTCTTCTGCATTACCTCTCTCTTTTAGCTCTTTTCCCATCGCATCACTCTTTTCCCTGGCGTCCCTCTTTTCCATGAACTCTCTCTTCCCCTTCTTTTCCCTCGACTCTCTCTTTTTCCTGGTTTCCCTCTTCTGCATGAACTGTTTCTCCACCTTCTTTTCCCTCGACTCTCTCTTTTCCCTGGTTTCCCTCTTCTGCATGAACTTTTTCTCCACCTTCTTTTCCCTCGACACTCTCTTTTCCCTGGTTTCCCTCTTCTGCATTACCTGTCTCTTTTAGCTCCTTTCCCCTCGAGTGACTCTTTTCCCTAGCGTCCCTCTTTTCCATGAACTCTCTCTCTCTATTCTTTTCCCCCGACTCTCTCTTTTCCCCGGCGTCCCTCTTTTCCTTGAGCTCTCTCTTCCCCTTCATTTCCATCGACTCTCTCTTTTCCCGGGTTTCGCTCTTCTGCATTAACTCTCTCTTTCTATTCTTTTCCCTCGACTCTCTCTTTTTCCTGGTTTCCCTCTTCTGCATGAACTCTTTCTTCACCTTCTATTCCCTCGACTCTCTCTTTTCCCTGGTTTCCCGCTTCTGCATTACCTCTCTCTTTTAGCTCTTTTCCCCTCAAGTGACTCTTTTCCCTTGCGTCCCTCTTTTCCATGAAGTCTCTCTCTCTATTCTTTTCCCCCGACTCTCTCTTTTCCCCGGCGTCCCTCTTTTCCTTGAGCTCTCTCTTCCCCTTTTTTTCCCTCGACTCTCTCTTTTCCCGGGTTTCCCTCTTCTGCATTAACTCTCTCTTCCCCTTCTTTTCCCTCGACTCTCTCTTTTCCCTGGCTTCCCTCTTCTGCATGATTTCTCTCGTTCCCTTTTTTTCCCCTCGACTCTCTCTTTTTCCTGGTTTCCCTCTTCTGCATTACCTCTCTCTTTTAGCTCTTTTCCCCTCGAATGACTCTTTTCCCTGGCGTCCCTCTTCTGCATTAACTCTCTCTTTCCCTTCTTTTCCCTCGACTCTCTCTTTTCCCCGGCGTCCCTCTTTTCCTTGAGCTCTCTCTTCCCCTTCATTTCCATCGACTCTCTCTTTTCCCGGGTTTCGCTCTTCTGCATTAACTCTCTCTTTCTATTCTTTTCCCTCGACTCTCTCTTTTTCCTGGTTTCCCTCTTCTGCATGAACTCTTTCTTCACCTTCTATTCCCTCGACTCTCTCTTTTCCCTGGTTTCCCTCTTCTGCATTACCTCTCTCTTTTAGCTCTTTTCCCCTCAAGTGACTCTTTTCCTTTGCGTCCCTCTTTTCCATGAACTCTCTCTTTCTATTCTTTTCCCCCGACTCTCTCTTTTCCCCGGCGTCCCTCTTTTCCTTGAGCTCTCTCTTCCCCTTCGTTTCCATCGACTCTCTCTTTTGCCGGGTTTCGCTCTTCTGCATTAACTCTCTTTCTATTCTTTTCCCCCGACTCTCTCTTTTCCCTGGTTTCCCTCTTCTGCATTACCTCTCTCTTTTAGCTCTTTTCCCCTCAAGTGACTCTTTTCCCTGGCGTCCCTCTTTTCCATGAACTCTCTCTTCCCCTTCTTTTCCCTCGACTCTCTCTTTTTCCTGGTTTCCCTCTTCTGCATGAACTGTTTCTCCACCTTCTTTTCCATCGACTCTCTCTTTTCCCTGGTTTCCCTCTTTTTCATGAACTCTCTGTTTCCCTTCTTTTCCCTCGACTCTCTCTTTTCCCTGGCTTCCCTCTTCTGCATGATTTCTCTCGTTCCCTTTTTTTCCCCTCGACTCTCTCTTTTCCCTGGTTTCCCTCTTCTGCATGAACTCTTTCTCCACCTTCTTTTCCATCGACTCTCTCTTTTCCCTGCTTTCCCTCTTCGGCATGATTTTTCTCGTTCCCTTTTTTTTCCCCTCGACTCTCTCTTTTCCCTAGTTTCCCTCTTCTGCATTACCTCTCTCTTTTAGCTCTTTTCCCGTCGCATGTCTCTTTTCCGTGGCGTCCCTCTTTTCCATGAACTCTCTCTTCCCCTTCTTTTCCCTCGACTCTCTCTTTTTCCTGGTTTCCCTCTTCTGCATGAACTGTTTCTCCACCTTCTTTTCCCCCGACTCTCTCTTTTCCCCGGCGTCCCTCTTTTCCTTGAGCTCTCTCTTCCCCTTTTTTTCCCTCGACTCTCTCTTTTCCCGGGTTTCCCTCTTCTGCATTAACTCTCTCTTTCTATTCTTTTCCCTCGACGCTCTCTTTTCCCTGGCTTCCCTCTTCTGCATGATTTCTCTCGTTCCCTTTTTTTTCCCCTCGACTCTCTCTTTTCCCTAGTTTCCCTCTTCTGCATTACCTCTCTCTTTTAGCTCTTTTCCCCTCAAGTGACTCTTTTCCCTAGCGTCCCTCTTTTCCATGAACTCTCTCTTTCTATTCTTTTCCCCCAACTCTCTCTTTTCCCCGGCGTCCCTCTTTTCCTTGAGCTCTCTCTTCCCCTTCGTTTCCATCGACTCTCTCTTTTGCCGGGTTTCGCTCTTCTGCATTAACTCTCTTTCTATTCTTTTCCCCCGACTCTCTCTTTTCCCTGGTTTCCCTCTTCTGCATTACCTCTCTCTTTTAGCTCTTTTCCCCTCAAGTGACTCTTTTCCCTGGCGTCCCTCTTTTCCATGAACTCTCTCTTTCCATTCTTTTCCCTCGACTCTCTCTTTTTCCTGGTTTCCCTCTTCTGCATGAACTTTTTCTCCACCTTCTTTTCCCTCGACTCTCTCTTTTCCCTGGTTTCCCTCTTCTGCATTACCTGTCTCTTTTAGCTCCTTTCCCCTCGAGTGACTCTTTTCCCTGGCGTCCCTCTTCTGCATTAACTCTCTCTTTCACTTCTTTTCCCTCGACTCGCTCTTTTCCCCGGCGTCCCTCTTTTCCTTGAGCTCTCTCTTCCCCTTCATTTCCATCGACTCTCTCTTTTCCCGGGTTTCGCTCTTCTGCATTAACTCTCTCTTTCTATTCTTTTCCCTCGACTCTCTCTTTTTCCTGGTTTCCCTCTTCTGCATGAACTCTTTCTTCACCTTCTATTCCCTCGACTCTCTCTTTTCCCTGCTTTCCCTCTTCTGCATTACCTCTCTCTTTTAGCTCTTTTCCCCTCAAGTGACTCTTTTCCCTTGCGTCCCTCTTTTCCATGAACTCTCTCTTTCTATTCTTTTCCCCCGACTCTCTCTTTTCCCCGGCGTCCCTCTTTTCCTTGAGCTCTCTCTTCCCCTTCGTTTCCATCGACTCTCTCTTTTGCCGGGTTTCGCTCTTCTGCATTAACTCTCTTTCTATTCTTTTCCCCCGACTCTCTCTTTTCCCTGGTTTCCCTCTTCTGCATTACCTCTCTCTTTTAGCTCTTTTCCCCTCAAGTGACTCTTTTCCCTGGCGTCCCTCTTTTCCATGAACTCTCTCTTCCCCTTCTTTTCCCTCGACTCTCTCTTTTTCCTGGTTTCCCTCTTCTGCATGAACTGTTTCTCCACCTTCTTTTCCATCGACTCTCTCTTTTCCCTGGTTTCCCTCTTTTTCATGAACTCTCTGTTTCCCTTCTTTCCCCTCGACTCTCTCTTTTTCCTGGTTTCGCTCTTCTGCATTACCTCTCTCTTTTAGCTCTTTTCCCCTCGAATGACTCTTTTCCCTGGCGTCCCTCTTCTGCATTAACTCTCTCTTTCCCTTCTTTTCCCTCGACTCTCTCTTTTCCCCGGCGTCCCTCTTTTCCTTGAGCTCTCTCTTCCCCTTCATTTCCATCGACTCTCTCTTTTCCCGGGTTTCGCTCTTCTGCATTAACTCTCTCTTTCTATTCTTTTCCCTCGACTCTCTCTTTTTCCTGGTTTCCCTCTTCTGCATGAACTCTTTCTTCACCTTCTATTCCCTCGACTCTCTCTTTTCCCTGGTTTCCCTCTTCTGCATTACCTCTCTCTTTTAGCTCTTTTCCCCTCAAGTGACTCTTTTCCTTTGCGTCCCTCTTTTCCATGAACTCTCTCTTTCTATTCTTTTCCCCCGACTCTCTCTTTTCCCCGGCGTCCCTCTTTTCCTTGAGCTCTCTCTTCCCCTTCGTTTCCATCGACTCTCTCTTTTGCCGGGTTTCGCTCTTCTGCATTAACTCTCTTTCTATTCTTTTCCCCCGACTCTCTCTTTTCCCTGGTTTCCCTCTTCTGCATTACCTCTCTCTTTTAGCTCTTTTCCCCTCAAGTGACTCTTTTCCCTGGCGTCCCTCTTTTCCATGAACTCTCTCTTCCCCTTCTTTTCCCTCGACTCTCTCTTTTTCCTGGTTTCCCTCTTCTGCATGAACTGTTTCTCCACCTTCTTTTCCATCGACTCTCTCTTTTCCCTGGTTTCCCTCTTTTTCATGAACTCTCTGTTTCCCTTCTTTTCCCTCGACTCTCTCTTTTCCCTGGCTTCCCTCTTCTGCATGATTTCTCTCGTTCCCTTTTTTTCCCCTCGACTCTCTCTTTTCCCTGGTTTCCCTCTTCTGCATGAACTCTTTCTCCACCTTCTTTTCCATCGACTCTCTCTTTTCCCTGCTTTCCCTCTTCGGCATGATTTTTCTCGTTCCCTTTTTTTTCCCTCGACTCTCTCTTTTCCCTAGTTTCCCTCTTCTGCATTACCTCTCTCTTTTAGCTCTTTTCCCGTCGCATGTCTCTTTTCCGTGGCGTCCCTCTTTTCCATGAACTCTCTCTTCCCCTTCTTTTCCCTCGACTCTCTCTTTTTCCTGGTTTCCCTCTTCTGCATGAACTGTTTCTCCACCTTCTTTTCCCTCGACTCTCTCTTTTCCCTGGCTTCCCTCTTCTGCATTAACTCTCTCTTTCCATTCTTTTCCCTCGACTCTCTCTTTTCCCTGGTTTCCCTCTTCTGCATGAACTTTTTCTCCACCTTCTATTCCCTCGACTCTCTCTTTTCCCTGGTTTCCCTCTTCTGCATTACCTCTCTCTTTTAGCTCTTTTCCCCTCAAGTGACTCTTTTCCCTGGCGTCCCTCTTCTGCATTAACTCTCTCTTTCCCTTCTTTTCCCTCGACTCGCTCTTTTCCCTGGTTTCCCTCTTTTCCTTGAGCTCTCTCTTCCCCTTCGTTTCCATCGACTCTCTCTTTTCCCGGGTTTCGCTCTTCTGCATGAACTCTTTCTCCACCTTCTTTTCCATCGACTCTCTCTTTTCCCTGCTTTCCCTCTTCGGCATGATTTTTCTCGTTGCCTTTTTTTTCCCCTCGACTCTCTCTTTTCCCTAGTTTCCCTCTTCTGCATTACCTCTCTCTTTTAGCTCTTTTCCCCTCAAGTGACTCTTTTCCCTGGCGTCCCTCTTTTCCATGAACTCTCTCTTCCCCTTCTTTTCCCTCGACTCTCTCTTTTTCCTGGTTTCCCTCTTCTGCATGAACTGTTTCTCCACCTTCTTTCCATCGACTCTCTCTTTTCCCTGGTTTCCCTCTTCTGCATTACCTCTCTCTTTTAGCTCTTTTCCCCTCAAGTGACTCTTTTCCCTGGCGTCCCTCTTCTGCATTAACTCTCTCTTTCCCTTCTTTTCCCTCGACTCGCTCTTTTCCCTGGTTTCCCTCTTTTCCTTGAGCTCTCTCTTCCCCTTCGTTTCCATCGACTCTCTCTTTTCCCGGGTTTCGCTCTTCTGCATGAACTCTTTCTCCACCTTCTTTTCCATCGACTCTCTCTTTTCCCTGCTTTCCCTCTTCGGCATGATTTTTCTCGTTGCCTTTTTTTTCCCCTCGACTCTCTCTTTTCCCTAGTTTCCCTCTTCTGCATTACCTCTCTCTTTTAGCTCTTTTCCCCTCAAGTGACTCTTTTCCCTGGCGTCCCTCTTTTCCATGAACTCTCTCTTCCCCTTCTTTTCCCTCGACTCTCTCTTTTTCCTGGTTTCCCTCTTCTGCATGAACTGTTTCTCCACCTTCTTTTCCATCGACTCTCTCTTTTCCCTGGTTTCCCTCTTCTGCATTACCTCTCTCTTTTAGCTCTTTTCCCCTCAAGTGACTCTTTTCCCTGGCGTCCCTCTTCTGCATTAACTCTCTCTTTCCCTTCTTTTCCCTCGACTCGCTCTTTTCCCTGGTTTCCCTCTTTTCCTTGAGCTCTCTCTTCCCCTTCGTTTCCATCGACTCTCTCTTTTCCCGGGTTTCGCTCTTCTGCATGAACTCTTTCTCCACCTTCTTTTCCCTCGACTCTCTCTTTTCCCTGGTTTCCCTCTTCTGCATTACCTCTCTCTTTTAGCTCTTTTCCCCTCAAGTGACTCTTTTCCCTGGCGTCCCTCTTCTGCATTAACTCTCTCTTTCCCTTCTTTTCCCTCGACTCGCTCTTTTCCCTGGTTTCCCTCTTTTCCTTGAGCTCTCTCTTCCCCTTCGTTTCCATCGACTCTCTCTTTTCCCGGGTTTCGCTCTTCTGCATGAACTCTTTCTCCACCTTCTTTTCCATCGACTCTCTCTTTTCCCTGCTTTCCCTCTTCGGCATGATTTTTCTCGTTGCCTTTTTTTTCCCCTCGACTCTCTCTTTTCCCTAGTTTCCCTCTTCTGCATTACCTCTCTCTTTTAGCTCTTTTCCCCTCAAGTGACTCTTTTCCCTGGCGTCCCTCTTTTCCATGAACTCTCTCTTCCCCTTCTTTTCCCTCGACTCTCTCTTTTTCCTGGTTTCCCTCTTCTGCATGAACTGTTTCTCCACCTTCTTTTCCATCGACTCTCTCTTTTCCCTGGTTTCCCTCTTTTTCATGAACTCTCTGTTTCCCTTCTTTCCCCTCGACTCTCTCTTTTTCCTGGTTTCGCTCTTCTGCATTACCTCTCTCTTTTAGCTCTTTTCCCCTCGAATGACTCTTTTCCCTGGCGTCCCTCTTCTGCATTAACTCTCTCTTTCCCTTCTTTTCCCTCGACTCTCTCTTTTCCCCGGCGTCCCTCTTTTCCTTGAGCTCTCTCTTCCCCTTCATTTCCATCGACTCTCTCTTTTCCCGGGTTTCGCTCTTCTGCATTAACTCTCTCTTTCTATTCTTTTCCCTCGACTCTCTCTTTTTCCTGGTTTCCCTCTTCTGCATGAACTCTTTCTTCACCTTCTATTCCCTCGACTCTCTCTTTTCCCTGGTTTCCCTCTTCTGCATTACCTCTCTCTTTTAGCTCTTTTCCCCTCAAGTGACTCTTTTCCTTTGCGTCCCTCTTTTCCATGAACTCTCTCTTTCTATTCTTTTCCCCCGACTCTCTCTTTTCCCCGGCGTCCCTCTTTTCCTTGAGCTCTCTCTTCCCCTTCGTTTCCATCGACTCTCTCTTTTGCCGGGTTTCGCTCTTCTGCATTAACTCTCTTTCTATTCTTTTCCCCCGACTCTCTCTTTTCCCTGGTTTCCCTCTTCTGCATTACCTCTCTCTTTTAGCTCTTTTCCCCTCAAGTGACTCTTTTCCCTGGCGTCCCTCTTTTCCATGAACTCTCTCTTCCCCTTCTTTTCCCTCGACTCTCTCTTTTTCCTGGTTTCCCTCTTCTGCATGAACTGTTTCTCCACCTTCTTTTCCATCGACTCTCTCTTTTCCCTGGTTTCCCTCTTTTTCATGAACTCTCTGTTTCCCTTCTTTTCCCTCGACTCTCTCTTTTCCCTGGCTTCCCTCTTCTGCATGATTTCTCTCGTTCCCTTTTTTTCCCCTCGACTCTCTCTTTTCCCTGGTTTCCCTCTTCTGCATGAACTCTTTCTCCACCTTCTTTTCCATCGACTCTCTCTTTTCCCTGCTTTCCCTCTTCGGCATGATTTTTCTCGTTCCCTTTTTTTTCCCTCGACTCTCTCTTTTCCCTAGTTTCCCTCTTCTGCATTACCTCTCTCTTTTAGCTCTTTTCCCGTCGCATGTCTCTTTTCCGTGGCGTCCCTCTTTTCCATGAACTCTCTCTTCCCCTTCTTTTCCCTCGACTCTCTCTTTTTCCTGGTTTCCCTCTTCTGCATGAACTGTTTCTCCACCTTCTTTTCCCTCGACTCTCTCTTTTCCCTGGCTTCCCTCTTCTGCATTAACTCTCTCTTTCCATTCTTTTCCCTCGACTCTCTCTTTTCCCTGGTTTCCCTCTTCTGCATGAACTTTTTCTCCACCTTCTATTCCCTCGACTCTCTCTTTTCCCTGGTTTCCCTCTTCTGCATTACCTCTCTCTTTTAGCTCTTTTCCCCTCAAGTGACTCTTTTCCCTGGCGTCCCTCTTCTGCATTAACTCTCTCTTTCCCTTCTTTTCCCTCGACTCGCTCTTTTCCCTGGTTTCCCTCTTTTCCTTGAGCTCTCTCTTCCCCTTCGTTTCCATCGACTCTCTCTTTTCCCGGGTTTCGCTCTTCTGCATGAACTCTTTCTCCACCTTCTTTTCCCTCGACTCTCTCTTTTCCCTGGTTTCCCTCTTCTGCATGAACTGTTTCTCCACCTTCTTTTCCCTCGACACTCTCTTTTCCCTGGTTTCCCTCTTCTGCATTACCTGTCTCTTTTAGCTCCTTTCCCCTCGAGTGACTCTTTTCCCTAGCGTCCCTCTTTTCCATGAACTCTCTCTCTCTATTCTTTTCCCCCGACTCTCTCTTTTCCCCGGCGTCCCTCTTTTCCTTGAGCTCTCTCTTCCCCTTTTTTTCCATCGACTCTCTCTTTTCCCGGGTTTCGCTCTTCTGCATTAACTCTCTCTTTCTATTCTTTTCCCTCGACTCTCTCTTTTTCCTGGTTTCCCTCTTCTGCATGAACTCTTTCTTCACCTTCTATTCCCTCGACTCTCTCTTTTCCCTGGTTTCCCGCTTCTGCATTACCTCTCTCTTTTAGCTCTTTTCCCCTCAAGTGACTCTTTTCCCTAGCGTCCCTCTTTTCCATGAACTCTCTCTCTCTATTCTTTTCCCCCGACTCTCTCTTTTCCCCGGCGTCCCTCTTTTCCTTGAGCTCTCTCTTCCCCTTTTTTTCCCTCGACTCTCTCTTTTCCCGGGTTTCCCTCTTCTGCATTAACTCTCTCTTTCTATTCTTTTCCCTCGACGCTCTCTTTTCCCTGGCTTCCCTCTTCTGCATGATTTCTCTCGTTCCCTTTTTTTTCCCCTCGACTCTCTCTTTTCCCTGGTTTCCCTCTTCTGCATGAACTCTTTCTCCACCTTCTTTTCCATCGACTCTCTCTTTTACCTGCTTTCCCTCTTCGGCATGATTTTTCTCGTTCCCTTTTTTTTCCCCTCGACTCTCTCTTTTCCCTAGTTTCCCTCTTCTGCATTACCTCTCTCTTTTAGCTCTTTTCCCCTCAAGTGACTCTTTTCCCTAGCGTCCCTCTTTTCCATGAACTCTCTCTTTCTATTCTTTTCCCCCAACTCTCTCTTTTCCCCGGCGTCCCTCTTTTCCTTGAGCTCTCTCTTCCCCTTCGTTTCCATCGACTCTCTCTTTTGCCGGGTTTCGCTCTTCTGCATTAACTCTCTTTCTATTCTTTTCCCCCGACTCTCTCTTTTCCCTGGTTTCCCTCTTCTGCATTACCTCTCTCTTTTAGCTCTTTTCCCCTCAAGTGACTCTTTTCCCTGGCGTCCCTCTTTTCCATGAACTCTCTCTTTCCATTCTTTTCCCTCGACTCTCTCTTTTCCCTGGTTTCCCTCTTCTGCATGAACTTTTTCTCCACCTTCTTTTCCCTCGACTCTCTCTTTTCCCTGGTTTCCCTCTTCTGCATTACCTGTCTCTTTTAGCTCCTTTCCCCTCGAGTGACTCTTTTCCCTGGCGTCCCTCTTCTGCATTAACTCTCTCTTTCCCTTCTTTTCCCTCGACTCGCTCTTTTCCCCGGCGTCCCTCTTTTCCTTGAGCTCTCTCTTCCCCTTCATTTCCATCGACTCTCTCTTTTCCCGGGTTTCGCTCTTCTGCATTAACTCTCTCTTTCTATTCTTTTCCCTCGACTCTCTCTTTTTCCTGGTTTCCCTCTTCTGCATGAACTCTTTCTTCACCTTCTATTCCCTCGACTCTCTCTTTTCCCTGCTTTCCCTCTTCTGCATTACCTCTCTCTTTTAGCTCTTTTCCCCTCAAGTGACTCTTTTCCCTTGCGTCCCTCTTTTCCATGAACTCTCTCTTTCTATTCTTTTCCCCCGACTCTCTCTTTTCCCCGGCGTCCCTCTTTTCCTTGAGCTCTCTCTTCCCCTTCGTTTCCATCGACTCTCTCTTTTGCCGGGTTTCGCTCTTCTGCATTAACTCTCTTTCTATTCTTTTCCCCCGACTCTCTCTTTTCCCTGGTTTCCCTCTTCTGCATTACCTCTCTCTTTTAGCTCTTTTCCCCTCAAGTGACTCTTTTCCCTGGCGTCCCTCTTTTCCATGAACTCTCTCTTCCCCTTCTTTTCCCTCGACTCTCTCTTTTTCCTGGTTTCCCTCTTCTGCATGAACTGTTTCTCCACCTTCTTTTCCATCGACTCTCTCTTTTCCCTGGCTTCCCTCTTCTGCATGATTTCTCTCGTTCCCTTTTTTTCCCCTCGACTCTCTCTTTTCCCTGGTTTCCCTCTTCTGCATGAACTCTTTCTCCACCTTCTTTTCCATCGACTCTCTCTTTTCCCTGCTTTCCCTCTTCGGCATGATTTTTCTCGTTCCCTTTTTTTTCCCCTCGACTCTCTCTTTTCCCTAGTTTCCCTCTTCTGCATTACCTCTCTCTTTTAGCTCTTTTCCCGTCGCATGTCTCTTTTCCGTGGCGTCCCTCTTTTCCATGAACTCTCTCTTCCCCTTCTTTTCCCTCGACTCTCTCTTTTTCCTGGTTTCCCTCTTCTGCATGAACTGTTTCTCCACCTTCTTTTCCCTCGACTCTCTCTTTTCCCTGGCTTCCCTCTTCTGCATTAACTCTCTCTTTCCATTCTTTTCCCTCGACTCTCTCTTTTCCCTGGTTTCCCTCTTCTGCATGAACTTTTTCTCCACCTTCTATTCCCTCGACTCTCTCTTTTCCCTGGTTTCCCTCTTCTGCATTACCTCTCTCTTTTAGCTCTTTTCCCCTCAAGTGACTCTTTTCCCTGGCGTCCCTCTTCTGCATTAACTCTCTCTTTCCCTTCTTTTCCCTCGACTCGCTCTTTTCCCTGGTTTCCCTCTTTTCCTTGAGCTCTCTCTTCCCCTTCGTTTCCATCGACTCTCTCTTTTCCCGGGTTTCGCTCTTCTGCATTAACTCTCTCTTTCTATTCTTTTCCCTCGACTCTCTCTTTTCCCTGGTTTCCCTCTTCTGCATGAACTCTTTCTCCACCTTCTTTTCCATCGACTCTCTCTTTTCCCTGCTTTCCCTCTTCGGCATGATTTTTCTCGTTCCCTTTTTTTTCCCCTCGACTCTCTCTTTTCCCTAGTTTCCCTCTTCTGCATTACCTCTCTCTTTTAGCTCTTTTCCCATCGCATCACTCTTTTCCCTGGCGTCCCTCTTTTCCATGAACTCTCTCTTCCCCTTCTTTTCCCTCGACTCTCTCTTTTTCCTGGTTTCCCTCTTCTGCATGAACTGTTTCTCCACCTTCTTTTCCCTCGACTCTCTCTTTTCCCTGGTTTCCCTCTTCTGCATGAACTTTTTCTCCACCTTCTTTTCCCTCGACACTCTCTTTTCCCTGGTTTCCCTCTTCTGCATTACCTGTCTCTTTTAGCTCCTTTCCCCTCGAGTGACTCTTTTCCCTAGCGTCCCTCTTTTCCATGAACTCTCTCTCTCTATTCTTTTCCCCCGACTCTCTCTTTTCCCCGGCGTCCCTCTTTTCCTTGAGCTCTCTCTTCCCCTTTTTTTCCATCGACTCTCTCTTTTCCCGGGTTTCGCTCTTCTGCATTAACTCTCTCTTTCTATTCTTTTCCCTCGACTCTCTCTTTTTCCTGGTTTCCCTCTTCTGCATGAACTCTTTCTTCACCTTCTATTCCCTCGACTCTCTCTTTTCCCTGGTTTCCCTCTTCTGCATTACCTCTCTCTTTTAGCTCTTTTCCCCTCAAGTGACTCTTTTCCCTAGCGTCCCTCTTTTCCATGAACTCTCTCTCTCTATTCTTTTCCCCCGACTCTCTCTTTTCCCCGGCGTCCCTCTTTTCCTTGAGCTCTCTCTTCCCCTTTTTTCCCTCGACTCTCTCTTTTCCCGGGTTTCCCTCTTCTGCATTAACTCTCTCTTTCTATTCTTTTCCCTCGACGCTCTCTTTTCCCTGGCTTCCCTCTTCTGCATGATTTCTCTCGTTCCCTTTTTTTTCCCCTCGACTCTCTCTTTTCCCTAGTTTCCCTCTTCTGCATTACCTCTCTCTTTTAGCTCTTTTCCCCTCAAGTGACTCTTTTCCCTAGCGTCCCTCTTTTCCATGAACTCTCTCTTTCTATTCTTTTCCCCCGACTCTCTCTTTTCCCCGGCGTCCCTCTTTTCCTTGAGCTCTCTCTTCCCCTTCGTTTCCATCGACTCTCTCTTTTGCCGGGTTTCGCTCTTCTGCATTAACTCTCTTTCTATTCTTTTCCCCCGACTCTCTCTTTTCCCTGGTTTCCCTCTTCTGCATTACCTCTCTCTTTTAGCTCTTTTCCCCTCAAGTGACTCTTTTCCCTGGCGTCCCTCTTTTCCATGAACTCTCTCTTCCCCTTCTTTTCCCTCGACTCTCTCTTTTTCCTGGTTTCCCTCTTCTGCATGAACTGTTTCTCCACCTTCTTTTCCCTCGACTCTCTCTTTTCCCTGGTTTCCCTCTTTTTCATGAACTCTCTGTTTCCCTTCTTTTCCCTCGACTCTCTCTTTTCCCTGGCTTCCCTCTTCTGCATGATTTCTCTCGTTCCCTTTTTTTCCCCTCGACTCTCTCTTTTCCCTGGTTTCCCTCTTCTGCATGAACTCTTTCTCCACCTTCTTTTCCATCGACTCTCTCTTTTCCCTGCTTTCCCACTTCGGCATGATTTTTCTCGTTCCCTTTTTTTTCCCCTCGACTCTCTCTTTTCCCTAGTTTCCCTCTTCTGCATTAGCTCTCTCTTTTAGCTCTTTTCCAGTCGCATGACTCTTTTCCGTGGCGTCCCTCTTTTCCATGAACTCTCTCTTCCCCTTCTTTTCCCTCGACTCTCTCTTTTTCCTGGTTTCCCTCTTCTGCATGAACTGTTTCTCCACCTTCTTTTCCATCGACTCTCTCTTTTCCCTGGTTTCCCTCTTTTTCATGAACTCTCTGTTTCCCTTCTTTTCCCTCGACACTCTCTTTTCCCTGGTTTCCCTCTTCTGCATTAACTCTCTCTTTCCATTCTTTTCCCTCGACACTCTCTTTTCCCTGGTTTCCCTCTTCTGCATTAACTCTCTCTTTCCATTCTTTTCCCTCGACTCTCTCTTTTCCCTGGTTTCCCTCTTCTGCATTAACTCTCTCTTTCCATTCTTTTCCCTCGACTCTCTCTTTTCCCTGGTTTCCCTCTTCTGCATGAACTTTTTCTCCACCTTCTTTTCCCTCGACACTCTCTTTTCCCTGGTTTCCCTCTTCTGCATTACCTGTCTCTTTTAGCTCCTTTCCCCTCGAGTGACTCTTTTCCCTGGCGTCCCTCTTCTGCATTAACTCTCTCTTTCCCTTCTTTTCCCTCGACTCGCTCTTTTCCCCGGCGTCCCTCTTTTCCTTGAGCTCTCTCTTCCCCTTCGTTTCCATCGACTCTCTCTTTTCCCGGGTTTCGCTCTTCTGCATTAACTCTCTCTTTCTATTCTTTTCCCTCGACTCTCTCTTTTTCCTGGTTTCCCTCTTCTGCATGAACTCTTTCTTCACCTTCTTTTCCCTCGACTCTCTCTTTTCCCTGGTTTCCCTCTTCTGCATTACCTCTCTCTTTTAGCTCTTTTCCCCTCAAGTGACTCTTTTCCCTAGCGTCCCTCTTTTCCATGAACTCTCTCTTTCTATTCTTTTCCCCCGACTCTCTCTTTTCCCCGGCGTCCCTCTTTTCCTTGAGCTCTCTCTTCCCCTTTTTTTCCCTCGACTCTCTCTTTTTCCGGGTTTCCCTCTTCTGCATTAACTCTCTCTTTCTATTCTTTTCCCTCGACGCTCTCTTTTCCCTGGCTTCCCTCTTCTGCATGATTTCTCTCGTTCCCTTTTTTTCCCCTCGACTCTCTCTTTTCCCTGGTTTCCCTCTTCTGCATGAACTCTTTCTCCACCTTCTTTTCCATCGACTCTCTCTTTTCCCTGCTTTCCCTCTTCTGCATTACCTCTCTCTTTTAGCTCTTTTCCCCTCAAGTGACTCTTTTCCCTAGCGTCCCTCTTTTCCATGAACTCTCTCTTTCTATTCTTTTCCCCCGACTCTCTCTTTTCCCCGGCGTCCCTCTTTTCCTTGAGCTCTCTCTTCCCCTTCGTTCCATCAACTCTCTCTTTTGCCGGGTTTCGCTCTTCTGCATTAACTCTCTTTCTATTCTTTTCCCTCGACTCTCTCTTTTCCCTGGTTTCCCTCTTCTGCATTACCTCTCTCTTTTAGCTCTTTTCCCCTCAAGTGACTCTTTTCCCTAGCGTCCCTCTTTTCCATGAACTCTCTCTTCCCCTTCTTTTCCCTCGACTCTCTCTTTTTCCTGGTTTCCCTCTTCTGCATGAACTGTTTCTCCACCTTCTTTTCCATCGACTCTCTCTTTTCCCTGGCTTCCCTCTTCTGCATGATTTCTCTCGTTCCCTTTTTTTCCCCTCGACTCTCTCTTTTCCCTGGTTTCCCTCTTCTGCATGAACTCTTTCTCCACCTTCTTTTCCATCGACTCTCTCTTTTCCCTGCTTTCCTTCTTCGGCATGATTTTTCTCGTTCCCTTTTTTTTCCCCTCGAGTCTCTCTTTTCCCTAGTTTCCCTCTTCTTCATTACCTCTCTCTTTTAGCTCTTTTCCCGTCGCATGACTCTTTTCCGTGGCGTCCCTCTTTTCCATGAACTCTCTCTTCCCCTTCTTTTCCCTCGACTCTCTCTTTTTCCTGGTTTCCCTCTTCTGCATGAACTGTTTCTCCACCTTCTTTTCCCTCGACTCTCTCTTTTCCCGGGTTTCGCTCTTCTGCATTAACTCTCTCTTTCTATTCTTTTCCCTCGACTCTCTCTTTTCCCGGGTTTCCCTCTTCTGCATGAACTCTTTCTTCACCTTCTATTCCCTCGACTCTCTCTTTTCCCTGGTTTCCCTCTTCTGCATTACCTCTCTCTTTTAGCTCTTTTCCCCTCAAGTGACTCTTTTCCCTGGCGTCCCTCTTTTCCATGAACTCTCTCTTCCCCTTCTTTTCCCTCGACTCTCTCTTTTTCCTGGTTTCCCTCTTCTGCATGAACTGTTTCTCCACCTTCTTTTCCATCGACTCTCTCTTTTCCCTGGTTTCCCTCTTTTTCATGAACTCTCTGTTTCCCTTCTTTTCCCTCGACTCTCTCTTTTCCCTGGTTTCCCTCTTCTGCATGAACTTTTTCTCCACCTTCTTTTCCCTCGACACTCTCTTTTCCCTGGTTTCCCTCTTCTGCATTACCTGTCTCTTTTAGCTCCTTTCCCCTCGAGTGACTCTTTTCCCTGGCGTCCCTCTTCTGCATTAACTCTCTCTTTCCCTTCTTTTCCCTCGACTCTCTCTTTTCCCTGGTTTCCCTCTTCTGCATGAACTCTTTCTTCACCTTCTATTCCCTCGACTCTCTCTTTTCCCTGGTTTCCCTCTTCTGCATTACCTCTCTCTTTTAGCTCTTTTCCCCTCAAGTGACTCTTTTCCCTGGCGTCCCTCTTTTCCATGAACTCTCTCTTCCCCTTCTTTTCCCTCGACTCTCTCTTTTTCCTGGTTTCCCTCTTCTGCATGAACTGTTTCTCCACCTTCTTTTCCATCGACTCTCTCTTTTCCCTGGTTTCCCTCTTTTTCATGAACTCTCTGTTTCCCTTCTTTTCCCTCGACTCTCTCTTTTCCCTGGTTTCCCTCTTCTGCATTACCTGTCTCTTTTAGCTCTTTTCCCCTCAAGTGACTCTTTTCCCTAGCGTCCCTCTTTTCCATGAACTCTCTCTTTCTATTCTTTTCCCCGACTCTCTCTTTTCCCCGGCGTCCCTCTTTTCCTTGAGCTCTCTCTTCCCCTTTTTTTCCCTCGACTCTCTCTTTTCCCGGGTTTCCCTCTTCTGCATTAACTCTCTCTTTCTATTCTTTTCCCTCGACGCTCTCTTTACCCTGGCTTCCCTCTTCTGCATGATTTCTCTCGTTCCCTTTTTTTCCCCTCGACTCTCTCTTTTCCCTGGTTTCCCTCTTCTGCATGAACTCTTTCTCCACCTCCTTTTCCATCGACTCTCTCTTTTCCCTGCTTTCCCTCTTCGGCATGATTTTTCTCATTCCCTTTTTTTTCCCCTCGACTCTCTCTTTTTCCTGGTTTCCCTCTTCTGCATTACCTCTCTCTTTTAGCTCTTTTCCCCTCAAGTGACTCTTTTCCCTGGCGTCCCTCTTTTCCATGAACTCTCTCTTCCCCTTCTTTTCCCTCGACTCTCTCTTTTTCCTGGTTTCCCTCTTCTGCATGAACTGTTTCTCCACCTTCTTTTCCATCGACTCTCTCTTTTGCCTGGTTTTCCTCTTTTTCATGAACTCTCTGTTTCCCTTCTTTTCCCTCGACTCTCTCTTTTCCCTGGTTTCCCTCTTCTGCATGAACTCTTTCTCCACCTTCTTTTCCATCGACTCTCTCTTTTCCCTGCTTTCCCTCTTCGGCATGATTTTTCTCGTTGCCTTTTTTTTCCCCTCGACTCTCTCTTTTCCCTAGTTTCCCTCTTCTTCATTACCTCTCTCTTTTAGCTCTTTTCCCGTCGCATGACTCTTTTCCGTGGCGTCCCTCTTTTCCATGAACTCTCTCTTCCCCTTCTTTTCCCTCGACTCTCTCTTTTCCCTGCTTTCCCTCTTCTGCATGAACGGTTTCTCCACCTTCTTTTCCATCGACTCTCTCTTTTCCCTGGTTTCCCTCTTTTTCATGAACTCTCTGTTTCCCTTCTTTTCCCTCGACTCTCTCTTTTCCCTGGTTTCCCTCTTCTGCATGAACTCTTTCTTCACCTTCTATTCCCTCGACTCTCTCTTTTCCCTGGTTTCCCTCTTCTGCATTACCTCTCTCTTTTAGCTCTTTTCCCCTCGAGTGACTCTTTTCCCTGGCGTCCCTCTTCTGCATTAACTCTCTCTTTCCCTTCTTTTCCCTCGACTCGCTCTTTTCCCCGGCGTCCCTCTTTTCCTTGAGCTCTCTCTTCCCCTTCGTTTCCATCGACTCTCTCTTTTCCCGGGTTTCGCTCTTCTGCATTAACTCTCTCTTTCTATTCTTTTCCCTCGACTCTCTCTTTTTCCTGGTTTCCCTCTTCTGCATGAACTCTTTCTTCACCTTCTTTTCCCTCGACTCTCTCTTTTCCCTGGTTTCCCTCTTCTGCATTACCTCTCTCTTTTAGCTCTTTTCCCCTCAAGTGACTCTTTTCCCTAGCGTCCCTCTTTTCCATGAACTCTCTCTTTCTATTCTTTTCCCCCGACTCTCTCTTTTCCCCGGCGTCCCTCTTTTCCTTGAGCTCTCTCTTCCCCTTTTTTTTCCCTGGACTCTCTCTTTTCCCGGGTTTCCCTCTTCTGCATTAACTCTCTCTTTCTATTCTTTTCCCTCGACGCTCTCTTTACCCTGGCTTCCCTCTTCTGCATGATTTCTCTCGTTCCCTTTTTTTCCCCTCGACTCTCTCTTTTCCCTGGTTTCCCTCTTCTGCATGAACTCTTTCTCCACCTTCTTTTCCATCGACTCTCTCTTTTCCCTGCTTTCCCTCTTCGGCATGATTTTTCTCATTCCCTTTTTTTTCCCCTCGACTCTCTCTTTTTCCTGGTTTCCCTCTTCTGCATTACCTCTCTCTTTTAGCTCTTTTCCCCTCAAGTGACTCTTTTCCCTGGCGTCCCTCTTTTCCATGAACTCTCTCTTTCTATTCTTTTCCCCCGACTCTCTCTTTTCCCCGGCGTCCCTCTTTTCCTTGAGCTCTCTCTTCCCCTTCGTTCCATCGACTCTCTCTTTTGCCGGGTTTCGCTCTTCTGCATTAACTCTCTTTCTATTCTTTTCCCTCGACTCTCTCTTTTCCCTGGTTTCCCTCTTCTGCATTACCTCTCTCTTTTAGCTCTTTTCCCCTCAAGTGACTCTTTTCCCTGGCGTCCCTCTTTTCCATGAACTCTCTCTTCCCCTTCTTTTCCCTCGACTCTCTCTTTTTCCTGGTTTCCCTCTTCTGCATGAACTGTTTCTCCACCTTCTTTTCCATCGACTCTCTCTTTTGCCTGGTTTCCCTCTTTTTCATGAACTCTCTGTTTCCCTTCTTTTCCCTCGACTCTCTCTTTTCCCTGGCTTCCCTCTTCTGCATGATTTCTCTCGTTCCCTTTTTTTCCCCTCGACTCTCTCTTTTCCCTGGTTTCCCTCTTCTGCATGAACTCTTTCTCCACCTTCTTTTCCATCGACTCTCTCTTTTCCCTGCTTTCCCTCTTCGGCATGATTTTTCTCGTTGCCTTTTTTTTCCCCTCGACTCTCTCTTTTCCCTAGTTTCCCTCTTCTTCATTACCTCTCTCTTTTAGCTCTTTTCCCGTCGCATGACTCTTTTCCGTGGCGTCCCTCTTTTCCATGAACTCTCTCTTCCCCTTCTTTTCCCTCGACTCTCTCTTTTCCCTGCTTTCCCTCTTCTGCATGAACGGTTTCTCCACCTTCTTTTCCATCGACTCTCTCTTTTCCCTGGTTTCCCTCTTTTTCATGAACTCTCTGTTTCCCTTCTTTTCCCTCGACTCTCTCTTTTTCCTGGTTTCCCTCTTCTGCATGAACTCTTTCTTCACCTTCTATTCCCTCGACTCTCTCTTTTCCCTGGTTTCCCTCTTCTGCATTACCTCTCTCTTTTAGCTCTTTTCCCCTCGAGTGACTCTTTTCCCTGGCGTCCCTCTTCTGCATTAACTCTCTCTTTCCCTTCTTTTCCCTCGACTCGCTCTTTTCCCCGGCGTCCCTCTTTTCCTTGAGCTCTCTCTTCCCCTTCATTTCCATCGACTCTCTCTTTTCCCGGGTTTCGCTCTTCTGCATTAACTCTCTCTTTCTATTCTTTTCCCTCGACTCTCTCTTTTTCCTGGTTTCCCTCTTCTGCATGAACTCTTTCTTCACCTTCTATTCCCTCGACTCTCTCTTTTCCCTGGTTTCCCTCTTCTGCATTACCTCTCTCTTTTAGCTCTTTTCCCCTCAAGTGACTCTTTTCCCTGGCGTCCCTCTTTTCCATGAACTCTCTCTTCCCCTTCTTTTCCCTCGACTCTCTCTTTTCCCTGCTTTCCCTCTTCTGCATGAACGGTTTCTCCACCTTCTTTTCCATCGACTCTCTCTTTTCCCTTGTTTCCCTCTTTTTCATGAACTCTCTGTTTCCCTTCTTTTCCCTCGACTCTCTCTTTTCCCTGGTTTCCCTCTTCTGCATGAACTCTTTCTTCGCGTTCTATTCCCTCGACTCTCTCTTTTCCCTGGTTTCCCTCTTCTGCATTACCTGTCTCTTTTAGCTCTTTTCCCCTCGAGTGACTCTTTTCCCTGGCGTCCCTCTTCTGCATTAACTCTCTCTTTCCCTTCTTTTCCCTCGACTCGCTCTTTTCCCCGGCGTCCCTCTTTTCCTTGAGCTCTCTCTTCCCCTTCATTTCCATCGACTCTCTCTTTTCCCGGGTTTGGCTCTTCTGCATTAACTTTCTCTTTCTATTCTTTTCCCTCGACTCTCTCTTTTTCCTGGTTTCCCTCTTCTGCATGAACTCTTTCTTCACCTTCTATTCCCTCGACTCTCTCTTTTCCCTGGTTTCCCTCTTCTGCATTACCTCTCTCTTTTAGCTCTTTTCCCCTCAAGTGACTCTTTTCCCTAGGGTCCCTCTTTTCCATGAACTCTCTCTCTCTATTCTTTTCCCCCGACTCTCACTTTTCCCCGGCGTCCCTCTTTTCCTTGAGCTCTCTCTTCCCCTTTTTTTCCCTCGACTCTCTCTTTTCCCGGGTTTCCCTCTTCTGCATTAACTCTCTCTTTCTATTCTTTTCCCTCGACGCTCTCTTTTCCCTGGCTTCCCTCTTCTGCATGATTTCTCTCGTTCCCTTTTTTTTCCCCTCGACTCTCTCTTTTCCCTGGTTTCCCTCTTCTGCATGAACTCTTTCTCCACCTTCTTTTCCATCGACTCTCTCTTTTCCCTGCTTTCCCTCTTCGGCATGATTTTTCTCATTCCCTTTTTTTTCCCCTCGACTCTCTCTTTTCCCTAGTTTCCCTCTTCTGCATTACCTCTCTCTTTTAGCTCTTTTCCCCTCAAGTGACTCTTTTCCCTAGCGTCCCTCTTTTCCATGAACTCTCTCTTTCTATTCTTTTCCCCCGACTCTCTCTTTTCCCCGGCGTCCCTCTTTTCCTTGAGCTCTCTCTTCCCCTTCGTTTCCATCGACTCTCTCTTTTGCCGGGTTTCGCTCTTCTGCATTAACTCTCTTTCTATTCTTTTCCCTCGACTCTCTCTTTTCCCTGGTTTCCCTCTTCTGCATTACCTCTCTCTTTTAGCTCTTTTCCCCTCAAGTGACTCTTTTCCGTGGCGTCCCTCTTTTCCATGAACTCTCTCTTCCCCTTCTTTTCCCTCGACTCTCTCTTTTTCCTGGTTTCCCTCTTCTGCATGAACTGTTTCTCCACCTTCTTTTCCATCGACTCTCTCTTTTCCCTGGTTTCCCTCTTTTTCATGAACTCTCTGTTTCCCTTCTTTTCCCTCGACTCTCTCTTTTCCCTGGCTTCCCTCTTCTGCATGATTTCTCTCGTTCCCTTTTTTTCCCCTCGACTCTCTCTTTTCCCTGGTTTCCCTCTTCTGCATGAACTCTTTCTCCACCTTCTTTTCCATCGACTCTCTCTTTTCCCTGCTTTCCCTCTTCGGCATGATTTTTCTCGTTCCCTTTTTTTCCCCTCGACTCTCTCTTTTCCCTAGTTTCCCTCTTCTGCATTAGCTCTCTCTTTTAGCTCTTTTCCCGTCGCATGACTCTTTTCCGTGGCGTCCCTCTTTTCCATGAACTCTCTCTTCCCCTTCTTTTCCCCTCGACTCTCTCTTTTTCCTGGTTTCCCTCTTCTGCATGAACTGTTTCTCCACCTTCTTTTCCATCGACTCTCTCTTTTCCCTGGTTTCCCTCTTTTTCATGAACTCTCTGTTTCCCTTCTTTTCCCTCGACTCTCTCTTTTCCCTGGTTTCCCTCTTCTGCATTAACTCTCTCTTTCCATTCTTTTCCCTCGACTCTCTCTTTTCCCTGGTTTCCCTCTTTTTCATGAACTCTCTGTTTCCCTTCTTTTCCCTCGACTCTCTCTTTTCCCTGGTTTCCCTCTTCTGCATTAACTCTCTCTTTCCATTCTTTTCCCTCGACTCTCTCTTTTCCCTGGTTTCCCTCTTCTGCATGAACTTTTTCTCCACCTTCTTTTCCCTCGACACTCTCTTTTCCCTGGTTTCCCTCTTCTGCATTACCTGTCTCTTTTAGCTCCTTTCCCCTCGAGTGACTCTTTTCCCTGGCGTCCCTCTTCTGCATTAACTCTCTCTTCCCCTTCTTTTCCCTCGACTCTCTCTTTTTCCTGGTTTCCCTCTTCTGCATGAACTGTTTCTCCACCTTCTTTTCCATCGACTCTCTCTTTTCCCTGGTTTCCCTCTTTTTCATGAACTCTCTGTTTCCCTTCTTTTCCCTCGACTCTCTCTTTTCCCTGGTTTCCCTCTTCTGCATTAACTCTCTCTTTCCATTCTTTTCCCTCGACTCGCTCTTTTCCCCGGCGTCCCTCTTTTCCTTGAGCTCTCTCTTCCCCTTCGTTTCCATCGACTCTCTCTTTTGCCGGGTTTCGCTCTTCTGCATTAACTCTCTTTCTATTCTTTTCCCCCGACTCTCTCTTTTCCCTGGTTTCCCTCTTCTGCATTACCTCTCTCTTTTAGCTCTTTTCCCCTCAAGTGACTCTTTTCCCTGGCGTCCCTCTTTTCCATGAACTCTCTCTTCCCCTTCTTTTCCCTCGACTCTCTCTTTTTCCTGGTTTCCCTCTTCTGCATGAACTGTTTCTCCACCTTCTTTTCCCTCGACTCTCTCTTTTCCCTGGTTTCCCTCTTTTTCATGAACTCTCTGTTTCCCTTCTTTTCCCTCGACTCTCTCTTTTCCCTGGCTTCCCTCTTCTGCATGATTTCTCTCGTTCCCTTTTTTTCCCCTCGACTCTCTCTTTTCCCTGGTTTCCCTCTTCTGCATGAACTCTTTCTCCACCTTCTTTTCCATCGACTCTCTCTTTTCCCTGCTTTCCCACTTCGGCATGATTTTTCTCGTTCCCTTTTTTTTCCCCTCGACTCTCTCTTTTCCCTAGTTTCCCTCTTCTGCATTAGCTCTCTCTTTTAGCTCTTTTCCAGTCGCATGACTCTTTTCCGTGGCGTCCCTCTTTTCCATGAACTCTCTCTTCCCCTTCTTTTCCCTCGACTCTCTCTTTTTCCTGGTTTCCCTCTTCTGCATGAACTGTTTCTCCACCTTCTTTTCCATCGACTCTCTCTTTTCCCTGGTTTCCCTCTTTTTCATGAACTCTCTGTTTCCCTTCTTTTCCCTCGACACTCTCTTTTCCCTGGTTTCCCTCTTCTGCATTAACTCTCTCTTTCCATTCTTTTCCCTCGACACTCTCTTTTCCCTGGTTTCCCTCTTCTGCATTAACTCTCTCTTTCCATTCTTTTCCCTCGACTCTCTCTTTTCCCTGGTTTCCCTCTTCTGCATTAACTCTCTCTTTCCATTCTTTTCCCTCGACTCTCTCTTTTCCCTGGTTTCCCTCTTCTGCATGAACTTTTTCTCCACCTTCTTTTCCCTCGACACTCTCTTTTCCCTGGTTTCCCTCTTCTGCATTACCTGTCTCTTTTAGCTCCTTTCCCCTCGAGTGACTCTTTTCCCTGGCGTCCCTCTTCTGCATTAACTCTCTCTTTCCCTTCTTTTCCCTCGACTCGCTCTTTTCCCCGGCGTCCCTCTTTTCCTTG
>JAZGTQ010000611.1:0-56380 GCA_037953605.1 Necrosyrtes monachus
TGCAGAAGAGGGAAACCAGGAAAAAGAGAGAGTCGAGGGAAAAGAAGGGGAAGAGAGAGTTCATGGAAAAGAGGGACGCCACGGAAAAGAGTCATGCGACGGGAAAAGAGCTAAAAGAGAGAGCTAATGCAGAAGAGGGAAACTAGGGAAAAGAGAGAGTCGAGGGGAAAAAAAAGGGAACGAGAAAAATCATGCCGAAATGGGAAAGCAGGGAAAAGAGAGAGTCGATGGAAAAGAAGGTGGAGAAAGAGTTCATGCAGAAGAGGGAAACCAGGGAAAAGAGAGAGTCGAGGGGAAAAAAAGGGAACGAGAGAAATCATGCAGAAGAGGGAAGCCAGGGAAAAGAGAGAGTCGAGGGAAAAGAAGGGAAACAGAGAGTTCATGAAAAAGAGGGAAACCAGGGAAAAGAGAGAGTCGATGGAAAAGGTGGAGAAACAGTTCATGCAGAAGAGGGAAACCAGGAAAAAGAGAGAGTCGAGGGAAAAGAAGGGGAAGAGAGAGTTCATGGAAAAGAGGGACGCCAGGGAAAAGAGTCACTTGAGGGGAAAAGAGCTAAAAGAGAGAGGTAATGCAGAAGAGGGAAACCAGGGAAAAGAGAGAGTCGAGGGAAAAGAATAGAAAGAGAGTTAATGCAGAAGAGCGAAACCCGGCAAAAGAGAGAGTCGATGGAAACGAAGGGGAAGAGAGAGCTCAAGGAAAAGAGGGACGCCGGGGAAAAGAGAGAGTCGGGGGAAAAGAATAGAAAGAGAGAGTTCATGGAAAAGAGGGACGCTAGGGAAAAGAGTCACTTGAGGGGAAAAGAGCTAAAAGAGAGAGGTAATGCAGAAGAGGGAAACCAGGAAAAAGAGAGAGTCGAGGGGAAAAAAAAGGGAATGAGAAAAATCATGCCGAAGAGGGAAAGCAGGGAAAAGAGAGACTCGATGGAAAAGAAGGTGGAGAAAGAGTTCATGCAGAAGAGGGAAACCAGGGAAAAGAGAGAGTCGAGGGGAAAAAAAAGGGAACGAGAAAAATCATGCAGAAGAGGGAAACCAGGGAAAAGAGAGAGTCGAGAGGAAAAAAAAGGGAACGAGAGAAATCATGCAGAAGAGGGAAGCCAGGGAAAAGAGAGCGTCGAGGGAAAAGAATAGAAAGAGAGAGTTAATGCAGAAGAGGGAAACCCGGGAAAAGAGAGAGTCGAGGGAAAAAAAGGGGAAGAGAGAGCTCAAGGAAAAGAGGGACGCCGGGGAAAAGTGAGAGTCGGGGGAAAAGAATAGAGAGAGAGAGTTCATGGAAAAGAGGGACGCTAGGGAAAAGAGTCACTTGAGGGGAAAAGAGCTAAAAGAGAGAGGTAATGCAGAAGAGGGAAACCAGGGAAAAGAGAGAGTCGAGGGAATAGAAGGTGAAGAAAGAGTTCATGCAGAAGAGGGAAACCAGGAAAAAGAGAGAGTCGAGGGAAAAGAATAGAAAGAGAGAGTTAATGCAGAAGAGCGAAACCCGGGAAAAGAGAGAGTCGATGGAAATGAAGGGGAAGAGAGAGCTCAAGGAAAAGAGGGACGCCGGGGAAAAGAGAGAGTCGAGGGAAAAGAAGGGAAAGAGAGAGTTAATGCAGAAGAGGGACGCCAGGGAAAAGAGTCACTCGAGGGGAAAAGAGCTAAAAGAGACAGGTAATGCAGAAGAGGGAAACCAGGGAAAAGAGAGAGTCGAGGGAATAGAAGGGGAAGAAAGAGTTCATGCAGAAGAGGGAAACCAGGGAAAAGAGAGAGTCGAGGGAAAAGAAGGGAAACAGAGAGTTCATGAAAAAGAGGGAAACCAGGGAAAAGAGAGAGTCGATGGAAAAGAAGGTGGAGAAACAGTTCATGCAGAAGAGGGAAACCAGGAAAAAGAGAGAGTCGAGGGAAAAGAAGGGGAAGAGAGAGTTCATGGAAAAGAGGGACGCCAGGGAAAAGAGTCACTTGAGGGGAAAAGAGCTAAAAGAGAGAGGTAATGCAGAAGAGGGAAACCAGGGAAAAGAGAGAGTCGAGGGAATAGAAGGTGAAGAAAGAGTTCATGCAGAAGAGGGAAACCAGGAAAAAAAGAGAGAGTCGAGGGAAAAGAAGGGAAAGAGAGAGTTAATGCAGAAGAGGGACGCCAGGGAAAAGAGTCACTCGAGGGGAAAGGAGCTAAAAGAGACAGGTAAAGCAGAAGAGGGAAACCAGGGAAAAGAGAGTGTCGAGGGAAAAGAAGGTGGAGAAAAAGTTCATGCAGAAGAGGGAAACCAGGGAAAAGAGAGAGTCGAGGGAAAAGAATGGAAAGAGAGAGTTAATGCAGAAGAGGGAAACCAGGGAAAAGAGAGAGTCGAGGGAAAAGAAGGGAAACAGAGAGTTCATGAAAAAGAGGGAAACCAGGGAAAAGAGAGAGTCGATGGAAAAGAAGGTGGAGAAACAGTTCATGCAGAAGAGGGAAACCAGGAAAAAGAGAGAGTCGAGGGAAAAGAAGGGGAAGAGAGAGTTCATGGAAAAGAGGGACGCCACGGAAAAGAGTCATGCGACGGGAAAAGAGCTAAAAGAGAGAGCTAATGCAGAAGAGGGAAACTAGGGAAAAGAGAGAGTCGAGGGGAAAAAAAAGGGAACGAGAAAAATCATGCCGAAGAGGGAAAGCAGGGAAAAGAGAGAGTCGAGGGGAAAAAAAGGGAAGGAGAGAAATCATGCAGAAGAGGGAAGCCAGGGAAAAGAGAGAGTCGAGGGAAAAGAAGGGAAACAAAGAGTTCATGAAAAAGAGGGAAACCAGGGAAAAGAGAGAGTCGATGGAAAAGAAGGTGGAGAAACAGTTCATGCAGAAGAGGGAAACCAGGAAAAAGAGAGAGTCGAGGGAAAAGAAGGGGAAGAGAGAGTTCATGGAAAAGAGGGACGCTAGGGAAAAGAGTCACTTGAGGGGAAAAGAGCTAAAAGAGAGAGGTAATGCAGAAGAGGGAAACCAGGGAAAAGAGAGAGTCGAGGGAATAGAAGGTGAAGAAAGAGTTCATGCAGAAGAGGGAAACCAGGAAAAAGAGAGAGTCGAGGGAAAAGAATAGAAAGAGAGAGTTAATGCAGAAGAGCGAAACCCGGGAAAAGAGAGAGTCGATGGAAATGAAGGGGAAGAGAGAGCTCAAGGAAAAGAGGGACGCCGGGGAAAAGAGAGAGTCGAGGGAAAAGAAGGGAAAGAGAGAGTTAATGCAGAAGAGGGACGCCAGGGAAAAGAGTCACTCGAGGGGAAAAGAGCTAAAAGAGACAGGTAATGCAGAAGAGGGAAACCAGGGAAAAGAGAGAGTCGAGGGAATAGAAGGGGAAGAAAGAGTTCATGCAGAAGAGGGAAACCAGGGAAAAGAGAGAGTCGAGGGAAAAGAAGGGAAACAGAGAGTTCATGAAAAAGAGGGAAACCAGGGAAAAGAGAGAGTCGATGGAAAAGAAGGTGGAGAAACAGTTCATGCAGAAGAGGGAAACCAGGAAAAAGAGAGAGTCGAGGGAAAAGAAGGGGAAGAGAGAGTTCATGGAAAAGAGGGACGCCAGGGAAAAGAGTCACTTGAGGGGAAAAGAGCTAAAAGAGAGAGGTAATGCAGAAGAGGGAAACCAGGGAAAAGAGAGAGTCGAGGGAATAGAAGGTGAAGAAAGAGTTCATGCAGAAGAGGGAAACCAGGAAAAAAAGAGAGAGTCGAGGGAAAAGAAGGGAAAGAGAGAGTTAATGCAGAAGAGGGACGCCAGGGAAAAGAGTCACTCGAGGGGAAAGGAGCTAAAAGAGACAGGTAAAGCAGAAGAGGGAAACCAGGGAAAAGAGAGTGTCGAGGGAAAAGAAGGTGGAGAAAAAGTTCATGCAGAAGAGGGAAACCAGGGAAAAGAGAGAGTCGAGGGAAAAGAATGGAAAGAGAGAGTTAATGCAGAAGAGGGAAACCAGGGAAAAGAGAGAGTCGAGGGAAAAGAAGGGAAACAGAGAGTTCATGAAAAAGAGGGAAACCAGGGAAAAGAGAGAGTCGATGGAAAAGAAGGTGGAGAAACAGTTCATGCAGAAGAGGGAAACCAGGAAAAAGAGAGAGTCGAGGGAAAAGAAGGGGAAGAGAGAGTTCATGGAAAAGAGGGACGCCACGGAAAAGAGTCATGCGACGGGAAAAGAGCTAAAAGAGAGAGCTAATGCAGAAGAGGGAAACTAGGGAAAAGAGAGAGTCGAGGGGAAAAAAAAGGGAACGAGAAAAATCATGCCGAAGAGGGAAAGCAGGGAAAAGAGAGAGTCGAGGGGAAAAAAAGGGAAGGAGAGAAATCATGCAGAAGAGGGAAGCCAGGGAAAAGAGAGAGTCGAGGGAAAAGAAGGGAAACAAAGAGTTCATGAAAAAGAGGGAAACCAGGGAAAAGAGAGAGTCGATGGAAAAGAAGGTGGAGAAACAGTTCATGCAGAAGAGGGAAACCAGGAAAAAGAGAGAGTCGAGGGAAAAGAAGGGGAAGAGAGAGTTCATGGAAAAGAGGGACGCCACGGAAAAGAGTCACTTGAGGGAAAAAGAGCTAAAAGAGAGAGGTAATGCAGAAGAGGGAAACCAGGGAAAAGAGAGAGTCGAGGGAAAAGAATAGAAAGAGAGTTAATGCAGAAGAGCGAAACCCGGCAAAAGAGAGAGTCGATGGAAACGAAGGGGAAGAGAGAGCTCAAGGAAAAGAGGGACGCCGGGGAAAAGAGAGAGTCGGGGGAAAAGAATAGAAAGAGAGAGTTCATGGAAAAGAGGGACGCTAGGGAAAAGAGTCACTTGAGGGGAAAAGAGCTAAAAGAGAGAGGTAATGCAGAAGAGGGAAACTAGGGAAAAGAGAGAGTCGAGGGAAAAGAATAGAAAGAGAGTTAATGCAGAAGAGCGAAACCCGGCAAAAGAGAGAGTCGATGGAAACGAAGGGGAAGAGAGAGCTCAAGGAAAAGAGGGATGCCGGGGAAAAGAGAGAGTCGGGGGAAAAGAATAGAAAGAGAGAGTTCATGGAAAAGAGGGACGCTAGGGAAAAGAGTCACTTGAGGGGAAAAGAGCTAAAAGAGAGAGGTAATGCAGAAGAGGGAAACTAGGGAAAAGAGAGAGTCGAGGGGAAAAAAAAGGGAACGAGAAAAATCATGCAGAAGAGGGAAACCAGGGAAAAGAGAGAGTCGAGGGGAAAAAAAAGGGAACGAGAGAAATCATGCAGAAGAGGGAAGCCAGGGAAAAGAGAGCGTCGAGGGAAAAGAATAGAAAGAGAGAGTTAATGCAGAAGAGGGAAACCCGGGAAAAGAGAGAGTCGAGGGAAAAAAAGGGGAAGAGAGAGCTCAAGGAAAAGAGGGACGCCGGGAAAAAGTGAGAGTCGGGGGAAAAGAATAGAGAGAGACAGTTCATGGAAAAGAGGGACGCTAGGGAAAAGAGTCACTTGAGGGGAAAAGAGCTAAAAGAGAGAGGTAATGCAGAAGAGGGAAACCAGGGAAAAGAGAGAGTCGAGGGAATAGAAGGTGAAGAAAGAGTTCATGCAGAAGAGGGAAACCAGGAAAAAGAGAGAGTCGAGGGAAAAGAATAGAAAGAGAGAGTTAATGCAGAAGAGCGAAACCCGGGAAAAGAGAGAGTCGATGGAAATGAAGGGGAAGAGAGAGCTCAAGGAAAAGAGGGACGCCGGGGAAAAGAGCGAGTCGAGGGAAAAGAAGGGAAAGAGAGATTTAATGCAGAAGAGGGACGCCAGGGAAAAGAGTCACTCGAGGGGAAAAGAGCTAAAAGAGACAGGTAATGCAGAAGAGGGAAACCAGGGAAAAGAGAGAGTCGAGGGAATAGAAGGGGAAGAAAGAGTTCATGCAGAAGAGGGAAACCAGGGAAAAGAGAGAGTCGAGGGAAAAGAAGGGAAACAGAGAGTTCATGAAAAAGAGGGAAACCAGGGAAAAGAGAGAGTCGATGGAAAAGAAGGTGGAGAAACAGTTCATGCAGAAGAGGGAAACCAGGAAAAAGAGAGAGTCGAGGGAAAAGAAGGGGAAGAGAGAGTTCATGGAAAAGAGGGACGCCAGGGAAAAGAGTCACTTGAGGGGAAAAGAGCTAAAAGAGAGAGGTAATGCAGAAGAGGGAAACCAGGGAAAAGAGAGAGTCGAGGGAATAGAAGGTGAAGAAAGAGTTCATGCAGAAGAGGGAAACCAGGGAAAAAAGAGAGAGTCGAGGGAAAAAAAGGGAAAGAGAGAGTTAATGCAGAAGAGGGACGCCAGGGAAAAGAGTCACTCGAGGGGAAAGGAGCTAAAAGAGACAGGTAATGCAGAAGAGGGAAACCAGGGAAAAGAGAGTGTCGAGGGAAAAGAAGGTGGAGAAAAAGTTCATGCAGAAGAGGGAAACCAGGGAAAAGAGAGAGTCGAGGGAAAAGAATGGAAAGAGAGAGTTAATGCAGAAGAGGGAAACCAGGGAAAAGAGAGAGTCGAGGGAAAAGAAGGTGGAGAAACAGTTCATGCAGAAGAGGGAAACCAGGAAAAAGAGAGAGTCGAGGGAAAAGAAGGGGAAGAGAGAGTTCATGGAAAAGAGGGACGCCACGGAAAAGAGTCATGCGACGGGAAAAGAGCTAAAAGAGAGAGCTAATGCAGAAGAGGGAAACTAGGGAAAAGAGAGAGTCGAGGGGAAAAAAAAGGGAACGAGAAAAATCATGCCGAAGAGGGAAAGCAGGGAAAAGAGAGAGTCGAGGGGAAAAAAAGGGAAGGAGAGAAATCATGCAGAAGAGGGAAGCCAGGGAAAAGAGAGAGTCGAGGGAAAAGAAGGGAAACAAAGAGTTCATGAAAAAGAGGGAAACCAGGGAAAAGAGAGAGTCGATGGAAAAGAAGGTGGAGAAACAGTTCATGCAGAAGAGGGAAACCAGGAAAAAGAGAGAGTCGAGGGAAAAGAAGGGGAAGAGAGAGTTCATGGAAAAGAGGGACGCCACGGAAAAGAGTCATGCGACGGGAAAAGAGCTAAAAGAGAGAGCTAATGCAGAAGAGGGAAACTAGGGAAAAGAGAGAGTCGAGGGGAAAAAAAAGGGAACGAGAAAAATCATGCCGAAGAGGGAAAGCAGGGAAAAGAGAGAGTCGATGGAAAAGAAGGTGGAGAAAGAGTTCATGCAGAAGAGGGAAACCAGGGAAAAGAGAGAGTCGAGGGGAAAAAAAGGGAACGAGAGAAATCATGCAGAAGAGAGAAGCCAGGGAAAAGAGAGAGTCGAGGGAAAAGAAGGGAAACAGAGAGTTCATGAAAAAGAGGGAAACCAGGGAAAAGAGAGAGTCGATGGAAAAGAAGGTGGAGAAACAGTTCATGCAGAAGAGGGAAACCAGGAAAAAGAGAGAGTCGAGGGAAAAGAAGGGGAAGAGAGAGTTCATGGAAAAGAGGGACGCCAGGGAAAAGAGTCACTTGAGGGGAAAAGAGCTAAAAGAGAGAGGTAATGCAGAAGAGGGAAACCAGGGAAAAGAGAGAGTCGAGGGAAAAGAATAGAAAGAGAGTTAATGCAGAAGAGCGAAACCCGGCAAAAGAGAGAGTCGATGGAAACGAAGGGGAAGAGAGAGCTCAAGGAAAAGAGGGACGCCGGGGAAAAGAGAGAGTCGGGGGAAAAGAATAGAAAGAGAGAGTTCATGGAAAAGAGGGACGCTAGGGAAAAGAGTCACTTGAGGGGAAAAGAGCTAAAAGAGAGAGGTAATGCAGAAGAGGGAAACCAGGAAAAAGAGAGAGTCGAGGGGAAAAAAAAGGGAATGAGAAAAATCATGCCGAAGAGGGAAAGCTGGGAAAAGAGAGACTCGATGGAAAAGAAGGTGGAGAAAGAGTTCATGCAGAAGAGGGAAACCAGGGAAAAGAGAGAGTCGAGGGGAAAAAAAAGGGAACGAGAAAAATCATGCAGAAGAGGGAAACCAGGGAAAAGAGAGAGTCGAGGGAAAAGAAGGGGAAGAGAGAGTTCATGGAAAAGAGGGACGCCAGGGAAAAGAGTCACTTGAGGGGAAAAGAGCTAAAAGAGAGAGGTAATGCAGAAGAGGGAAACCAGGGAAAAGAGAGAGTCGAGGGAAAAGAATAGAAAGAGAGTTAATGCAGAAGAGCGAAACCCGGCAAAAGAGAGAGTCGATGGAAACGAAGGGGAAGAGAGAGCTCAAGGAAAAGAGGGACGCCGGGGAAAAGAGAGAGTCGGGGGAAAAGAATAGAAAGAGAGAGTTCATGGAAAAGAGGGACGCTAGGGAAAAGAGTCACTTGAGGGGAAAAGAGCTAAAAGAGAGAGGTAATGCAGAAGAGGGAAACCAGGAAAAAGAGAGAGTCGAGGGGAAAAAAAAGGGAATGAGAAAAATCATGCCGAAGAGGGAAAGCTGGGAAAAGAGAGACTCGATGGAAAAGAAGGTGGAGAAAGAGTTCATGCAGAAGAGGGAAACCAGGGAAAAGAGAGAGTCGAGGGGAAAAAAAAGGGAACGAGAAAAATCATGCAGAAGAGGGAAACCAGGGAAAAGAGAGAGTCGAGGGGAAAAAAAAGGGAACGAGAGAAATCATGCAGAAGAGGGAAGCCAGGGAAAAGAGAGCGTCGAGGGAAAAGAATAGAAAGAGAGAGTTAATGCAGAAGAGGGAAACCCGGGAAAAGAGAGAGTCGAGGGAAAAAAAGGGGAAGAGAGAGCTCAAGGAAAAGAGGGACGCCGGGGAAAAGTGAGAGTCGGGGGAAAAGAATAGAGAGAGAGAGTTCATGGAAAAGAGGGACGCTAGGGAAAAGAGTCACTTGAGGGGAAAAGAGCTAAAAGAGAGAGGTAATGCAGAAGAGGGAAACCAGGGAAAAGAGAGAGTCGAGGGAATAGAAGGTGAAGAAAGAGTTCATGCAGAAGAGGGAAACCAGGAAAAAGAGAGAGTCGAGGGAAAAGAATAGAAAGAGAGAGTTAATGCAGAAGAGCGAAACCCGGGAAAAGAGAGAGTCGATGGAAATGAAGGGGAAGAGAGAGCTCAAGGAAAAGAGGGACGCCGGGGAAAAGAGCGAGTCGAGGGAAAAGAAGGGAAAGAGAGATTTAATGCAGAAGAGGGACGCCAGGGAAAAGAGTCACTCGAGGGGAAAAGAGCTAAAAGAGACAGGTAATGCAGAAGAGGGAAACCAGGGAAAAGAGAGAGTCGAGGGAATAGAAGGGGAAGAAAGAGTTCATGCAGAAGAGGGAAACCAGGGAAAAGAGAGAGTCGAGGGAAAAGAAGGGAAACAGAGAGTTCATGAAAAAGAGGGAAACCAGGGAAAAGAGAGAGTCGATGGAAAAGAAGGTGGAGAAACAGTTCATGCAGAAGAGGGAAACCAGGAAAAAGAGAGAGTCGAGGGAAAAGAAGGGGAAGAGAGAGTTCATGGAAAAGAGGGACGCCAGGGAAAAGAGTCACTTGAGGGGAAAAGAGCTAAAAGAGAGAGGTAATGCAGAAGAGGGAAACCAGGGAAAAGAGAGAGTCGAGGGAATAGAAGGTGAAGAAAGAGTTCATGCAGAAGAGGGAAACCAGGAAAAAAAGAGAGAGTCGAGGGAAAAAAAGGGAAAGAGAGAGTTAATGCAGAAGAGGGACGCCAGGGAAAAGAGTCACTCGAGGGGAAAGGAGCTAAAAGAGACAGGTAATGCAGAAGAGGGAAACCAGGGAAAAGAGAGTGTCGAGGGAAAAGAAGGTGGAGAAAAAGTTCATGCAGAAGAGGGAAACCAGGGAAAAGAGAGAGTCGAGGGAAAAGAATGGAAAGAGAGAGTTAATGCAGAAGAGGGAAACCAGGGAAAAGAGAGAGTCGAGGGAAAAGAAGGGAAACAGAGAGTTCATGAAAAAGAGGGAAACCAGGGAAAAGAGAGAGTCGATGGAAAAGAAGGTGGAGAAACAGTTCATGCAGAAGAGGGAAACCAGGAAAAAGAGAGAGTCGAGGGAAAAGAAGGGGAAGAGAGAGTTCATGGAAAAGAGGGACGCCACGGAAAAGAGTCATGCGACGGGAAAAGAGCTAAAAGAGAGAGCTAATGCAGAAGAGGGAAACTAGGGAAAAGAGAGAGTCGAGGGGAAAAAAAAGGGAACGAGAAAAATCATGCCGAAATGGGAAAGCAGGGAAAAGAGAGAGTCGATGGAAAAGAAGGTGGAGAAAGAGTTCATGCAGAAGAGGGAAACCAGGGAAAAGAGAGAGTCGAGGGGAAAAAAAGGGAACGAGAGAAATCATGCAGAAGAGGGAAGCCAGGGAAAAGAGAGAGTCGAGGGAAAAGAAGGGAAACAGAGAGTTCATGAAAAAGAGGGAAACCAGGGAAAAGAGAGAGTCGATGGAAAAGGTGGAGAAACAGTTCATGCAGAAGAGGGAAACCAGGAAAAAGAGAGAGTCGAGGGAAAAGAAGGGGAAGAGAGAGTTCATGGAAAAGAGGGACGCCAGGGAAAAGAGTCACTTGAGGGGAAAAGAGCTAAAAGAGAGAGGTAATGCAGAAGAGGGAAACCAGGGAAAAGAGAGAGTCGAGGGAAAAGAATAGAAAGAGAGTTAATGCAGAAGAGCGAAACCCGGCAAAAGAGAGAGTCGATGGAAACGAAGGGGAAGAGAGAGCTCAAGGAAAAGAGGGACGCCGGGGAAAAGAGAGAGTCGGGGGAAAAGAATAGAAAGAGAGAGTTCATGGAAAAGAGGGACGCTAGGGAAAAGAGTCACTTGAGGGGAAAAGAGCTAAAAGAGAGAGGTAATGCAGAAGAGGGAAACCAGGAAAAAGAGAGAGTCGAGGGGAAAAAAAAGGGAATGAGAAAAATCATGCCGAAGAGGGAAAGCAGGGAAAAGAGAGACTCGATGGAAAAGAAGGTGGAGAAAGAGTTCATGCAGAAGAGGGAAACCAGGGAAAAGAGAGAGTCGAGGGGAAAAAAAAGGGAACGAGAAAAATCATGCAGAAGAGGGAAACCAGGGAAAAGAGAGAGTCGAGAGGAAAAAAAAGGGAACGAGAGAAATCATGCAGAAGAGGGAAGCCAGGGAAAAGAGAGCGTCGAGGGAAAAGAATAGAAAGAGAGAGTTAATGCAGAAGAGGGAAACCCGGGAAAAGAGAGAGTCGAGGGAAAAAAAGGGGAAGAGAGAGCTCAAGGAAAAGAGGGACGCCGGGGAAAAGTGAGAGTCGGGGGAAAAGAATAGAGAGAGAGAGTTCATGGAAAAGAGGGACGCTAGGGAAAAGAGTCACTTGAGGGGAAAAGAGCTAAAAGAGAGAGGTAATGCAGAAGAGGGAAACCAGGGAAAAGAGAGAGTCGAGGGAATAGAAGGTGAAGAAAGAGTTCATGCAGAAGAGGGAAACCAGGAAAAAGAGAGAGTCGAGGGAAAAGAATAGAAAGAGAGAGTTAATGCAGAAGAGCGAAACCCGGGAAAAGAGAGAGTCGATGGAAATGAAGGGGAAGAGAGAGCTCAAGGAAAAGAGGGACGCCGGGGAAAAGAGAGAGTCGAGGGAAAAGAAGGGAAAGAGAGAGTTAATGCAGAAGAGGGACGCCAGGGAAAAGAGTCACTCGAGGGGAAAAGAGCTAAAAGAGACAGGTAATGCAGAAGAGGGAAACCAGGGAAAAGAGAGAGTCGAGGGAATAGAAGGGGAAGAAAGAGTTCATGCAGAAGAGGGAAACCAGGGAAAAGAGAGAGTCGAGGGAAAAGAAGGGAAACAGAGAGTTCATGAAAAAGAGGGAAACCAGGGAAAAGAGAGAGTCGATGGAAAAGAAGGTGGAGAAACAGTTCATGCAGAAGAGGGAAACCAGGAAAAAGAGAGAGTCGAGGGAAAAGAAGGGGAAGAGAGAGTTCATGGAAAAGAGGGACGCCAGGGAAAAGAGTCACTTGAGGGGAAAAGAGCTAAAAGAGAGAGGTAATGCAGAAGAGGGAAACCAGGGAAAAGAGAGAGTCGAGGGAATAGAAGGTGAAGAAAGAGTTCATGCAGAAGAGGGAAACCAGGAAAAAAAGAGAGAGTCGAGGGAAAAGAAGGGAAAGAGAGAGTTAATGCAGAAGAGGGACGCCAGGGAAAAGAGTCACTCGAGGGGAAAGGAGCTAAAAGAGACAGGTAATGCAGAAGAGGGAAACCAGGGAAAAGAGAGTGTCGAGGGAAAAGAAGGTGGAGAAAAAGTTCATGTAGAAGAGGGAAACCAGGGAAAAGAGAGAGTCGAGGGAAAAGAATGGAAAGAGAGAGTTAATGCAGAAGAGGGAAACCAGGGAAAAGAGAGAGTCGAGGGAAAAGAAGGGAAACAGAGAGTTCATGAAAAAGAGGGAAACCAGGGAAAAGAGAGAGTCGATGGAAAAGAAGGTGGAGAAACAGTTCATGCAGAAGAGGGAAACCAGGAAAAAGAGAGAGTCGAGGGAAAAGAAGGGGAAGAGAGAGTTCATGGAAAAGAGGGACGCCACGGAAAAGAGTCATGCGACGGGAAAAGAGCTAAAAGAGAGAGCTAATGCAGAAGAGGGAAACTAGGGAAAAGAGAGAGTCGAGGGGAAAAAAAAGGGAACGAGAAAAATCATGCCGAAGAGGGAAAGCAGGGAAAAGAGAGAGTCGAGGGGAAAAAAAGGGAAGGAGAGAAATCATGCAGAAGAGGGAAGCCAGGGAAAAGAGAGAGTCGAGGGAAAAGAAGGGAAACAAAGAGTTCATGAAAAAGAGGGAAACCAGGGAAAAGAGAGAGTCGATGGAAAAGAAGGTGGAGAAACAGTTCATGCAGAAGAGGGAAACCAGGAAAAAGAGAGAGTCGAGGGAAAAGAAGGGGAAGAGAGAGTTCATGGAAAAGAGGGACGCCACGGAAAAGAGTCACTTGAGGGAAAAAGAGCTAAAAGAGAGAGGTAATGCAGAAGAGGGAAACCAGGGAAAAGAGAGAGTCGAGGGAAAAGAATAGAAAGAGAGTTAATGCAGAAGAGCGAAACCCGGCAAAAGAGAGAGTCGATGGAAACGAAGGGGAAGAGAGAGCTCAAGGAAAAGAGGGACGCCGGGGAAAAGAGAGAGTCGGGGGAAAAGAATAGAAAGAGAGAGTTCATGGAAAAGAGGGACGCTAGGGAAAAGAGTCACTTGAGGGGAAAAGAGCTAAAAGAGAGAGGTAATGCAGAAGAGGGAAACTAGGGAAAAGAGAGAGTCGAGGGAAAAGAATAGAAAGAGAGTTAATGCAGAAGAGCGAAACCCGGCAAAAGAGAGAGTCGATGGAAACGAAGGGGAAGAGAGAGCTCAAGGAAAAGAGGGATGCCGGGGAAAAGAGAGAGTCGGGGGAAAAGAATAGAAAGAGAGAGTTCATGGAAAAGAGGGACGCTAGGGAAAAGAGTCACTTGAGGGGAAAAGAGCTAAAAGAGAGAGGTAATGCAGAAGAGGGAAACTAGGGAAAAGAGAGAGTCGAGGGGAAAAAAAAGGGAACGAGAAAAATCATGCAGAAGAGGGAAACCAGGGAAAAGAGAGAGTCGAGGGGAAAAAAAAGGGAACGAGAGAAATCATGCAGAAGAGGGAAGCCAGGGAAAAGAGAGCGTCGAGGGAAAAGAATAGAAAGAGAGAGTTAATGCAGAAGAGGGAAACCCGGGAAAAGAGAGAGTCGAGGGAAAAAAAGGGGAAGAGAGAGCTCAAGGAAAAGAGGGACGCCGGGAAAAAGTGAGAGTCGGGGGAAAAGAATAGAGAGAGAGAGTTCATGGAAAAGAGGGACGCTAGGGAAAAGAGTCACTTGAGGGGAAAAGAGCTAAAAGAGAGAGGTAATGCAGAAGAGGGAAACCAGGGAAAAGAGAGAGTCGAGGGAATAGAAGGTGAAGAAAGAGTTCATGCAGAAGAGGGAAACCAGGAAAAAGAGAGAGTCGAGGGAAAAGAATAGAAAGAGAGAGTTAATGCAGAAGAGCGAAACCCGGGAAAAGAGAGAGTCGATGGAAATGAAGGGGAAGAGAGAGCTCAAGGAAAAGAGGGACGCCGGGGAAAAGAGCGAGTCGAGGGAAAAGAAGGGAAAGAGAGATTTAATGCAGAAGAGGGACGCCAGGGAAAAGAGTCACTCGAGGGGAAAAGAGCTAAAAGAGACAGGTAATGCAGAAGAGGGAAACCAGGGAAAAGAGAGAGTCGAGGGAATAGAAGGGGAAGAAAGAGTTCATGCAGAAGAGGGAAACCAGGGAAAAGAGAGAGTCGAGGGAAAAGAAGGGAAACAGAGAGTTCATGAAAAAGAGGGAAACCAGGGAAAAGAGAGAGTCGATGGAAAAGAAGGTGGAGAAACAGTTCATGCAGAAGAGGGAAACCAGGAAAAAGAGAGAGTCGAGGGAAAAGAAGGGGAAGAGAGAGTTCATGGAAAAGAGGGACGCCAGGGAAAAGAGTCACTTGAGGGGAAAAGAGCTAAAAGAGAGAGGTAATGCAGAAGAGGGAAACCAGGGAAAAGACAGAGTCGAGGGAATAGAAGGTGAAGAAAGAGTTCATGCAGAAGAGGGAAACCAGGGAAAAAAGAGAGAGTCGAGGGAAAAAAAGGGAAAGAGAGAGTTAATGCAGAAGAGGGACGCCAGGGAAAAGAGTCACTCGAGGGGAAAGGAGCTAAAAGAGACAGGTAATGCAGAAGAGGGAAACCAGGGAAAAGAGAGTGTCGAGGGAAAAGAAGGTGGAGAAAAAGTTCATGCAGAAGAGGGAAACCAGGGAAAAGAGAGAGTCGAGGGAAAAGAATGGAAAGAGAGAGTTAATGCAGAAGAGGGAAACCAGGGAAAAGAGAGAGTCGAGGGAAAAGAAGGGAAACAGAGAGTTCATGAAAAAGAGGGAAACCAGGGAAAAGAGAGAGTCGATGGAAAAGAAGGTGGAGAAACAGTTCATGCAGAAGAGGGAAACCAGGAAAAAGAGAGAGTCGAGGGAAAAGAAGGGGAAGAGAGAGTTCATGGAAAAGAGGGACGCCACGGAAAAGAGTCATGCGACGGGAAAAGAGCTAAAAGAGAGAGCTAATGCAGAAGAGGGAAACTAGGGAAAAGAGAGAGTCGAGGGGAAAAAAAAGGGAACGAGAAAAATCATGCCGAAGAGGGAAAGCAGGGAAAAGAGAGAGTCGATGGAAAAGAAGGTGGAGAAAGAGTTCATGCAGAAGAGGGAAACCAGGGAAAAGAGAGAGTCGAGGGGAAAAAAGGGAAGGAGAGAAATCATGCAGAAGAGGGAAGCCAGGGAAAAGAGAGAGTCGAGGGAAAAGAAGGGAAACAGAGAGTTCATGAAAAAGAGGGAAACCAGGGAAAAGAGAGAGTCGATGGAAAAGAAGGTGGAGAAACAGTTCATGCAGAAGAGGGAAACCAGGAAAAAGAGAGAGTCGAGGGAAAAGAAGGGGAAGAGAGAGTTCATGGAAAAGAGGGACGCCACGGAAAAGAGTGACTTGAGGGGAAAAGAGCTAAAAGAGAGAGGTAATGCAGAAGAGGGAAACCAGGGAAAAGAGAGAGTCGAGGGAAAAGAATAGAAAGAGAGTTAATGCAGAAGAGCGAAACCCGGCAAAAGAGAGAGTCGATGGAAACGAAGGGGAAGAGAGAGCTCAAGGAAAAGAGGGACGCCGGGGAAAAGAGAGAGTCGGGGGAAAAGAATAGAAAGAGAGAGTTCATGGAAAAGAGGGACGCTAGGGAAAAGAGTCACTTGAGGGGAAAAGAGCTAAAAGAGAGAGGTAATGCAGAAGAGGGAAACCAGGGAAAAGAGAGAGTCGAGGGAAAAGAATAGAAAGAGAGTTAATGCAGAAGAGCGAAACCCGGCAAAAGAGAGAGTCGATGGAAACGAAGGGGAAGAGAGAGCTCAAGGAAAAGAGGGACGCCGGGGAAAAGAGAGAGTCGGGGAAAAAGAATAGAAAGAGAGAGTTCATGGAAAAGAGGGACGCTAGGGAAAAGAGTCACTTGAAGGGAAACGAGCTAAAAGAGAGAGGTAATGCAGAAGAGGGAAACCAGGGAAAAGAGAGAGTCGAGGGGAAAAAAAGGGGAACGAGAGAAATCATGCAGAAGAGGGAAGCCAGGGAAAAGAGAGCGTCGAGGGAAAAGAATAGAAAGAGAGAGTTAATGCAGAAGAGGGAAACCCGGGAAAAGAGAGAGTCGAGGGAAAAAAAGGGGAAGAGAGAGCTCAAGGAAAAGAGGGACGCCGGGAAAAAGTGAGAGTCGGGGGAAAAGAATAGAGAGAGAGAGTTCATGGAAAAGAGGGACGCTAGGGAAAAGAGTCACTTGAGGGGAAAAGAGCTAAAAGAGAGAGGTAATGCAGAAGAGGGAAACCAGGGAAAAGAGAGAGTCGAGGGAATAGAAGGTGAAGAAAGAGTTCATGCAGAAGAGGGAAACCAGGAAAAAGAGAGAGTCGAGGGAAAAGAATAGAAAGAGAGAGTTAATGCAGAAGAGCGAAACCCGGGAAAAGAGAGAGTCGATGGAAATGAAGGGGAAGAGAGAGCTCAAGGAAAAGAGGGACGCCGGGGAAAAGAGCGAGTCGAGGGAAAAGAAGGGAAAGAGAGATTTAATGCAGAAGAGGGACGCCAGGGAAAAGAGTCACTCGAGGGGAAAAGAGCTAAAAGAGACAGGTAATGCAGAAGAGGGAAACCAGGGAAAAGAGAGAGTCGAGGGAATAGAAGGGGAAGAAAGAGTTCATGCAGAAGAGGGAAACCAGGGAAAAGAGAGAGTCGAGGGAAAAGAAGGGAAACAGAGAGTTCATGAAAAAGAGGGAAACCAGGGAAAAGAGAGAGTCGATGGAAAAGAAGGTGGAGAAACAGTTCATGCAGAAGAGGGAAACCAGGAAAAAGAGAGAGTCGAGGGAAAAGAAGGGGAAGAGAGAGTTCATGGAAAAGAGGGACGCCAGGGAAAAGAGTCACTTGAGGGGAAAAGAGCTAAAAGAGAGAGGTAATGCAGAAGAGGGAAACCAGGGAAAAGACAGAGTCGAGGGAATAGAAGGTGAAGAAAGAGTTCATGCAGAAGAGGGAAACCAGGGAAAAAAGAGAGAGTCGAGGGAAAAAAAGGGAAAGAGAGAGTTAATGCAGAAGAGGGACGCCAGGGAAAAGAGTCACTCGAGGGGAAAGGAGCTAAAAGAGACAGGTAATGCAGAAGAGGGAAACCAGGGAAAAGAGAGTGTCGAGGGAAAAGAAGGTGGAGAAAAAGTTCATGCAGAAGAGGGAAACCAGGGAAAAGAGAGAGTCGAGGGAAAAGAATGGAAAGAGAGAGTTAATGCAGAAGAGGGAAACCAGGGAAAAGAGAGAGTCGAGGGAAAAGAAGGGAAACAGAGAGTTCATGAAAAAGAGGGAAACCAGGGAAAAGAGAGAGTCGATGGAAAAGAAGGTGGAGAAACAGTTCATGCAGAAGAGGGAAACCAGGAAAAAGAGAGAGTCGAGGGAAAAGAAGGGGAAGAGAGAGTTCATGGAAAAGAGGGACGCCACGGAAAAGAGTCATGCGACGGGAAAAGAGCTAAAAGAGAGAGCTAATGCAGAAGAGGGAAACTAGGGAAAAGAGAGAGTCGAGGGGAAAAAAAAGGGAACGAGAAAAATCATGCCGAAGAGGGAAAGCAGGGAAAAGAGAGAGTCGATGGAAAAGAAGGTGGAGAAAGAGTTCATGCAGAAGAGGGAAACCAGGGAAAAGAGAGAGTCGAGGGGAAAAAAGGGAAGGAGAGAAATCATGCAGAAGAGGGAAGCCAGGGAAAAGAGAGAGTCGAGGGAAAAGAAGGGAAACAGAGAGTTCATGAAAAAGAGGGAAACCAGGGAAAAGAGAGAGTCGATGGAAAAGAAGGTGGAGAAACAGTTCATGCAGAAGAGGGAAACCAGGAAAAAGAGAGAGTCGAGGGAAAAGAAGGGGAAGAGAGAGTTCATGGAAAAGAGGGACGCCACGGAAAAGAGTGACTTGAGGGGAAAAGAGCTAAAAGAGAGAGGTAATGCAGAAGAGGGAAACCAGGGAAAAGAGAGAGTCGAGGGAAAAGAATAGAAAGAGAGTTAATGCAGAAGAGCGAAACCCGGCAAAAGAGAGAGTCGATGGAAACGAAGGGGAAGAGAGAGCTCAAGGAAAAGAGGGACGCCGGGGAAAAGAGAGAGTCGGGGGAAAAGAATAGAAAGAGAGAGTTCATGGAAAAGAGGGACGCTAGGGAAAAGAGTCACTTGAGGGGAAAAGAGCTAAAAGAGAGAGGTAATGCAGAAGAGGGAAACCAGGGAAAAGAGAGAGTCGAGGGAAAAGAATAGAAAGAGAGTTAATGCAGAAGAGCGAAACCCGGCAAAAGAGAGAGTCGATGGAAACGAAGGGGAAGAGAGAGCTCAAGGAAAAGAGGGACGCCGGGGAAAAGAGAGAGTCGGGGAAAAAGAATAGAAAGAGAGAGTTCATGGAAAAGAGGGACGCTAGGGAAAAGAGTCACTTGAAGGGAAAAGAGCTAAAAGAGAGAGGTAATGCAGAAGAGGGAAACTAGGGAAAAGAGAGAGTCGAGGGGAAAAAAAAGGGAACGAGAAAAATCATGCAGAAGAGGGAAACCAGGGAAAAGAGAGAGTCGAGGGGAAAAAAAAGGGAACGAGAGAAATCATGCAGAAGAGGGAAGCCAGGGAAAAGAGAGCGTCGAGGGAAAAGAATAGAAAGAGAGAGTTAATGCAGAAGAGGGAAACCCGGGAAAAGAGAGAGTCGAGGGAAAAAAAGGGGAAGAGAGAGCTCAAGGAAAAGAGGGACGCCGGGGAAAAGTGAGAGTCGGGGGAAAAGAATAGAGAGAGAGAGTTCATGGAAAAGAGGGACGCTAGGGAAAAGAGTCACTTGAGGGGAAAAGAGCTAAAAGAGAGAGGTAATGCAGAAGAGGGAAACCAGGGAAAAGAGAGAGTCGAGGGAATAGAAGGTGAAGAAAGAGTTCATGCAGAAGAGGGAAACCAGGAAAAAGAGAGAGTCGAGGGAAAAGAATAGAAAGAGAGAGTTAATGCAGAAGAGCGAAACCCGGGAAAAGAGAGAGTCGATGGAAATGAAGGGGAAGAGAGAGCTCAAGGAAAAGAGGGACGCCGGGGAAAAGAGCGAGTCGAGGGAAAAGAAGGGAAAGAGAGATTTAATGCAGAAGAGGGACGCCAGGGAAAAGAGTCACTCGAGGGGAAAAGAGCTAAAAGAGACAGGTAATGCAGAAGAGGGAAACCAGGGAAAACAGAGAGTCGAGGGAATAGAAGGGGAAGAAAGAGTTCATGCAGAAGAGGGATACCAGGGAAAAGAGAGAGTCGAGGGAAAAGAAGGGAAACAGAGAGTTCATGAAAAAGAGGGAAACCAGGGAAAAGAGAGAGTCGATGGAAAAGAAGGTGGAGAAACAGTTCATGCAGAAGAGGGAAACCAGGAAAAAGAGAGAGTCGAGGGAAAAGAAGGGGAAGAGAGAGTTCATGGAAAAGAGGGACGCCAGGGAAAAGAGTCACTTGAGGGGAAAAGAGCTAAAAGAGAGAGGTAATGCAGAAGAGGGAAACCAGGGAAAAGAGAGAGTCGAGGGAATAGAAGGTGAAGAAAGAGTTCATGCAGAAGAGGGAAACCAGGAAAAAAAGAGAGAGTCGAGGGAAAAGAAGGGAAAGAGAGAGTTAATGCAGAAGAGGGACGCCAGGGAAAAGAGTCACTCGAGGGGAAAGGAGCTAAAAGAGACAGGTAATGCAGAAGAGGGAAACCAGGGAAAAGAGAGTGTCGAGGGAAAAGAAGGTGGAGAAAAAGTTCATGCAGAAGAGGGAAACCAGGGAAAAGAGAGAGTCGAGGGAAAAGAATGGAAAGAGAGAGTTAATGCAGAAGAGGGAAACCAGGGAAAAGAGAGAGTCGAGGGAAAAGAAGGGAAACAGAGAGTTCATGAAAAAGAGGGAAACCAGGGAAAAGAGAGAGTCGAGGGAAAAGAATGGAAAGAGAGAGTTAATGCAGAAGAGGGAAACCAGGGAAAAGAGAGAGTCGAGGGAAAAGAAGGGAAACAGAGAGTTCATGAAAAAGAGGGAAACCAGGGAAAAGAGAGAGTCGATGGAAAAGAAGGTGGAGAAACAGTTCATGCAGAAGAGGGAAACCAGGAAAAAGAGAGAGTCGAGGGGAAAAGAAGGGGAAGAGAGAGTTCATGGAAAAGAGGGACGCCACGGAAAAGAGTCATGCGACGGGAAAAGAGCTAAAAGAGAGAGCTAATGCAGAAGAGGGAAACTAGGGAAAAGAGAGAGTCGAGGGGAAAAAAAGGGAACGAGAAAAATCATGCCGAAGAGGGAAAGCAGGGAAAAGAGAGAGTCGATGGAAAAGAAGGTGGAGAAAGAGTTCATGCAGAAGAGGGAAACCAGGGAAAAGAGAGAGTCGAGGGGAAAAAAAGGGAACGAGAGAAATCATGCAGAAGAGGGAAGCCAGGGAAAAGAGAGAGTCGAGGGAAAAGAAGGGAAACAGAGAGTTCATGAAAAAGAGGGAAACCAGGGAAAAGAGAGAGTCGATGGAAAAGAAGGTGGAGAAACAGTTCATGCAGAAGAGGGAAACCAGGAAAAAGAGAGAGTCGAGGGAAAAGAAGGGGAAGAGAGAGTTAATGCAGAAGAGGGACGCCAGGGAAAAGAGTCACTCGAGGGGAAAGGAGCTAAAAGAGACAGGTAATGCAGAAGAGGGAAACCAGGGAAAAGAGAGTGTCGAGGGAAAAGAAGGTGGAGAAAAAGTTCATGCAGAAGAGGGAAACCAGGGAAAAGAGAGAGTCGAGGGAAAAGAATGGAAAGAGAGAGTTAATGCAGAAGAGGGAAACCAGGGAAAAGAGAGAGTCGAGGGAAAAGAAGGGAAACAGAGAGTTCATGAAAAAGAGGGAAACCAGGGAAAAGAGAGAGTCGAGGGAAAAGAATGGAAAGAGAGAGTTAATGCAGAAGAGGGAAACCAGGGAAAAGAGAGAGTCGAGGGAAAAGAAGGGAAACAGAGAGTTCATGAAAAAGAGGGAAACCAGGGAAAAGAGAGAGTCGATGGAAAAGAAGGTGGAGAAACAGTTCATGCAGAAGAGGGAAACCAGGAAAAAGAGAGAGTCGAGGGGAAAAGAAGGGGAAGAGAGAGTTCATGGAAAAGAGGGACGCCACGGAAAAGAGTCATGCGACGGGAAAAGAGCTAAAAGAGAGAGCTAATGCAGAAGAGGGAAACTAGGGAAAAGAGAGAGTCGAGGGGAAAAAAAGGGAACGAGAAAAATCATGCCGAAGAGGGAAAGCAGGGAAAAGAGAGAGTCGATGGAAAAGAAGGTGGAGAAAGAGTTCATGCAGAAGAGGGAAACCAGGGAAAAGAGAGAGTCGAGGGGAAAAAAAGGGAACGAGAGAAATCATGCAGAAGAGGGAAGCCAGGGAAAAGAGAGAGTCGAGGGAAAAGAAGGGAAACAGAGAGTTCATGAAAAAGAGGGAAACCAGGGAAAAGAGAGAGTCGATGGAAAAGAAGGTGGAGAAACAGTTCATGCAGAAGAGGGAAACCAGGAAAAAGAGAGAGTCGAGGGAAAAGAAGGGGAAGAGAGAGTTCATGGAAAAGAGGGACGCCACGGAAAAGAGTCACTTGAGGGGAAAAGAGCTAAAAGAGAGAGGTAATGCAGAAGAGGGAAACCAGGGAAAAGAGAGAGTCGAGGGAAAAGAATAGAAAGAGAGTTAATGCAGAAGAGCGAAACCCGGCAAAAGAGAGAGTCGATGGAAACGAAGGGGAAGAGAGAGCTCAAGGAAAAGAGGGACGCCGGGGAAAAGAGAGAGTCGGGGGAAAAGAATAGAAAGAGAGAGTTCATGGAAAAGAGGGACGCTAGGGAAAAGAGTCACTTGAGGGGAAAAGAGCTAAAAGAGAGAGGTAATGCAGAAGAGGGAAACTAGGGAAAAGAGAGAGTCGAGGGGAAAAAAAAGGGAATGAGAAAAATCATGCCGAAGAGGGAAAGCAGGGAAAAGAGAGAGTCGATGGAAAAGAAGGTGGAGAAAGAGTTCATGCAGAAGAGGGAAACCAGGGAAAAGAGAGAGTCGAGGGGAAAAAAAAGGGAACGAGAGAAATCATGCAGAAGAGGGAAGCCAGGGAAAAGAGAGCGTCGAGGGAAAAGAATAGAAAGAGAGAGTTAATGCAGAAGAGGGAAACCCGGGAAAAGAGAGAGTCGAGGGAAAAAAAGGGGAAGAGAGAGCTCAAGGAAAAGAGGGACGCCGGGGAAAAGTGAGAGTCGGGGGAAAAGAATAGAGAGAGAGAGTTCATGGAAAAGAGGGACCCTAGGGAAAAGAGTCACTTGAGGGGAAAAGAGCTAAAAGAGAGAGGTAATGCAGAAGAGGGAAACCAGGGAAAAGAGAGAGTCGAGGGAATAGAAGGTGAAGAAAGAGTTCATGCAGAAGAGGGAAACCAGGAAAAAGAGAGAGTCGAGGGAAAAGAATAGAAAGAGAAAGTTAATGCAGAAGAGCCAAACCCGGGAAAAGAGAGAGTCGATGGAAATGAAGGGGAAGAGAGAGCTCAAGGAAAAGAGGGACGCCGGGGAAAAGAGCGAGTCGAGGGAAAAGAAGGGAAAGAGAGAGTTAATGCAGAAGAGGGACGCCAGGGAAAAGAGTCACTCGAGGGGAAAAGAGCTAAAAGAGACAGGTAATGCAGAAGAGGGAAACCAGGGAAAAGAGAGAGTCGAGGGAATAGAACGCGAAGAAAGAGTTCATGCAGAAGAGGGAAACCAGGGAAAAGAGAGAGTCGAGGGAAAAGAAGGGAAACAGAGAGTTCATGAAAAAGAGGGAAACAAGGGAAAAGAGAGAGTCGATGGAAAAGAAGGTGGAGAAACCGTTCATGCAGAAGAGGGAAAGCAGGGAAAAGAGAGAGTCGAGGGAAAAGAAGGGGAAGAGAGAGTTCATGGAAAAGAGGGACGCCAGGGAAAAGAGTCACTTGAGGGGAAAAGAGCTAAAAGAGAGAGGTAATGCAGAAGAGGGAAACCAGGGAAAAGAGAGAGTCGAGGGAATAGAAGGTGAAGAAAGAGTTCATGCAGAAGAGGGAAACCAGGAAAAAGAGAGAGTCGAGGGAAAAGAATAGAAAGAGAGAGTTAATGCAGAAGAGCGAAACCCGGGAAAAGAGAGAGTCGATGGAAATGAAGGGGAAGAGAGAGCTCAAGGAAAAGAGGGACGCCGGGGAAAAGAGCGAGTCGAGGGAAAAGAAGGGAAAGAGAGAGTTAATGCAGAAGAGGGACGCCAGGGAAAAGAGTCACTCGAGGGGAAAAGAGCTAAAAGAGAGAGGTAATGCAGAAGAGGGAAACCAGGGAAAAGAGAGAGTCGAGGGAATAGAAGGTGAAGAAAGAGTTCATGCAGAAGAGGGAAACCAGGAAAAAGAGAGAGTCGAGGGAAAAGAAGGGAAACAGAGAGTTCATGAAAAAGAGGGAAACCAGGGAAAAGAGAGAGTCGATGGAAAAGAAGGTGGAGAAACCGTTCATGCAGAAGAGGGAAAGCAGGGAAAAGAGAGAGTCGAGGGAAAAGAAGGGGAAGAGAGAGTTCATGGAAAAGAGGGACGCCACGGAAAAGAGTCATGCGACGGGAAAAGAGCTAAAAGAGAGAGGTAATGAAGAAGAGGGAAACTAGGGAAAAGAGAGAGTCGAGGGGAAAAAAAAGGCAACGAGAAAAATCATGCCGAAGAGGGAAAGCAGGGAAAAGAGAGAGTCGATGGAAAAGAAGGTGGAGAAAGAGTTCATGCAGAAGAGGGAAACCAGGGAAAAGAGAGAGTCGAGGGGAAAAAAAGGGAACGAGAGAAATCATGCAGAAGAGGGAAGCCAGGGAAAAGAGAGAGTCGAGGGAAAAGAAGGGAAACAGAGAGTTCATGAAAAAGAGGGAAACCAGGCAAAAGAGAGAGTCGATGGAAAAGAAGGTGGAGAAACAGTTCATGCAGAAGAGGGAAACCAGGAAAAAGAGAGAGTCGAGGGAAAAGAAGGGGAAGAGAGAGTTCATGGAAAAGAGGGACGCCAGGGAAAAGAGTCACTTGAGGGGAAAAGAGCTAAAAGAGAGAGGTAATGCAGAAGAGGGAAACCAGGGAAAAGAGAGAGTCGAGGGAAAAGAATAGAAAGAGAGTTAATGCAGAAGAGCGAAACCCGGCAAAAGAGAGAGTCGATGGAACGAAGGGGAAGAGAGAGCTCAAGGAAAAGAGGGACGCCGGGGAAAAGAGAGAGTCGGGGGAAAAGAATAGAAAGAGAGAGTTCATGGAAAAGAGGGACGCCAGGGAAAAGAGTCACTTGAGGGGAAAAGAGCTAAAAGAGAGAGGTAATGCAGAAGAGGGAAACCAGGAAAAAGAGAGAGTCGAGGGGAAAAAAAAGGGAATGAGAAAAATCATGCCGAAGAGGGAAAGCAGGGAAAAGAGAGAGTCGATGGAAAAGAAGGTGGAGAAAGAGTTCATGCAGAAGAGGGAAACCAGGGAAAAGAGAGAGTCGAGGGGAAAAAAAGGGAACGAGAGAAATCATGCAGAAGAGGGAAGCCAGGGTAAAGAGAGCGTCGAGGGAAAAGAATAGAAAGAGAGAGTTAATGCAGAAGAGGGAAACCCGGGAAAAGAGAGAGTCCAGGGAAAAAAAAGGGGAAGAGAGAGCTCAAGGAAAAGAGGGACGCCGGGGAAAAGAGAGAGTCGGGGGAAAAGAATAGAAAGAGAGAGTTCATGGAAAAGAGGGACGCTAGGGAAAAGAGTCACTTGAGGGGAAAAGAGCTAAAAGAGAGAGGTAATGCAGAAGAGGGAAACCAGGGAAAAGAGAGAGTCGAGGGAAAAGAAGGTGAAGAAAGAGTTCATGCAGAAGAGGGAAACCAGGAAAAAGAGAGAGTCGAGGGAAAAGAATAGAAAGAGAGAGTTAATGCAGAAGAGCGAAACCCGGGAAAAGAGAGAGTCGATGGAAACGAAGGGGAAGAGAGAGCTCAAGGAAAAGAGGGACGCCGGGGAAAAGAGCGAGTCGAGGGAAAAGAAGGGAAAGAGAGAGTTAATGCAGAAGAGGGACGCCAGGGAAAAGAGTCACTCGAGGGGAAAAGAGCTAAAAGAGAGAGGTAATGCAGAAGAGGGAAACCAGGGAAAAGAGAGAGTCGAGGGAATAGAAGGTGAAGAAAGAGTTCATGCAGAAGAGGGAAACCAGGGAAAAGAGAGAGTCGAGGGAAAAGAAGGGAAACAGAGAGTTCATGAAAAAGAGGGAAACCAGGGAAAAGAGAGAGTCGATGGAAAAGAAGGTGGAGAAACCGTTCATGCAGAAGAGGGAAAGCAGGGAAAAGAGAGAGTCGAGGGAAAAGAAGGGGAAGAGAGAGTTCATGGAAAAGAGGGACGCCACGGAAAAGAGTCATGCGACGGGAAAAGAGCTAAAAGAGAGAGGTAATGAAGAAGAGGGAAACTAGGGAAAAGAGAGAGTCGAGGGGAAAAAAAAGGCAACGAGAAAAATCATGCCGAAGAGGGAAAGCAGGGAAAAGAGAGAGTCGATGGAAAAGAAGGTGGAGAAAGAGTTCATGCAGAAGAGGGAAACCAGGGAAAAGAGAGAGTCGAGGGAAAAGAAGGGAAACAGAGAGTTCATGAAAAAGAGGAAAACCAGGCAAAAGAGAGAGTCGATGGAAAAGAAGGTGGAGAAACAGTTCATGCAGAAGAGGGAAACCAGGAAAAAGAGAGAGTCGAGGGAAAAGAAGGGGAAGAGAGAGTTCATGGAAAAGAGGGACGCCAGGGAAAAGAGTCACTTGAGGGGAAAAGAGCTAAAAGAGAGAGGTAATGCAGAAGAGGGAAACCAGGAAAAAGAGAGAGTCGAGGGGAAAAAAAAGGGAATGAGAAAAATCATGCCGAAGAGGGAAAGCAGGGAAAAGAGAGAGTCGATGGAAAAGGAGGTGGAGAAAGAGTTCATGCAGAAGAGGGAAACCAGGGAAAAGAGAGAGTCGAGGGGAAAAAAAGGGAACGAGAGAAATCATGCAGAAGAGGGAAGCCAGGGTAAAGAGAGCGTCGAGGGAAAAGAATAGAAAGAGAGAGTTAATGCAGAAGAGGGAAACCCGGGAAAAGAGAGAGTCGAGGGAAAAAAAGGGGAAGAGAGAGCTCAAGGAAAAGAGGGACGCCGGGGAAAAGAGAGAGTCGGGGAAAAGAATAGAAAGAGAGAGTTCATGGAAAAGAGGGACGCTAGGGAAAAGAGTCACTTGAGGGGAAAAGAGCTAAAAGAGACAGGTAATGCAGAAGAGGGAAACCAGGGAAAAGAGAGAGTCGAGGGAAAAGAAGGGAAACAGAGAGTTCATGAAAAAGAGGGAAACCAGGGAAAAGAGAGAGTCGATGGAAAAGAAGGTGGAGAAACAGTTCATGCAGAAGAGGGAAACCAGGAAAAAGAGAGAGTCGAGGGAAAAGAAGGGGAAGAGAGAGTTCATGGAAAAGAGGGACGCCAGGGAAAAGAGTCACTTGAGGGGAAAAGAGCTAAAAGAGAGAGGTAATGCAGAAGAGGGAAACCAGGGAAAAGAGAGAGTCGAGGGAATAGAAGGTGAAGAAAGAGTTCATGCAGAAGAGGGAAACCAGGGAAAAGAGAGAGTCGAGGGAAAAGAAGGGAAAGAGAGAGTTAATGCAGAAGAGGGACGCCAGGGAAAAGAGTCACTCGAGGGGAAAGGAGCTAAAAGAGACAGGTAATGCAGAAGAGGGAAACCAGGGAAAAGAGAGTGTCGAGGGAAAAGAAGGTGGAGAAAAAGTTCATGCAGAAGAGGGAAACCAGGGAAAAGAGAGAGTCGAGGGAAAAGAAGGGAAACAGAGAGTTCATGAAAAAGAGGGAAACCAGGGAAAAGAGAGAGTCGATGGAAAAGAAGGTGGAGAAACAGTTCATGCAGAAGAGGGAAACCAGGAAAAAGAGAGAGTCGAGGGAAAAGAAGGGGAAGAGAGAGTTCATGGAAAAGAGGGACGCCAGGGAAAAGAGTCACTTGAGGGGAAAAGAGCTAAAAGAGAGAGGTAATGCAGAAGAGGGAAACCAGGGAAAAGAGAGAGTCGAGGGAATAGAAGGTGAAGAAAGAGTTCATGCAGAAGAGGGAAACCCGGGAAAAGAGAGAGTCGAGGGAAAAGAATAGAAAGAGAGAGTTAATGCAGAAGAGCGAAACCCGGGAAAAGAGAGAGTCGAGGGAAAAGAAGGTGGAGAAACAGTTCATGCAGAAGAGGGAAACCAGGAAAAAGAGAGAGTCGAGGGAAAAGAAGGGGAAGAGAGAGTTCATGGAAAAGAGGGACGCCACGGAAAAGAGTCATGCGACGGGAAAAGAGCTAAAAGAGAGAGGTAATGAAGAAGAGGGAAACTAGGGAAAAGAGAGACTCGAGGGGAAAAAAAAGGGAACGAGAAAAATCATGCCGAAGAAGGAAAGCAGGGAAAAGAGAGAGTCGATGGAAAAGAAGGTGGAGAAAGAGTTCATGCAGAAGAGGGAAACCAGGGAAAAGAGAGAGTCGAGGGGAAAAAAAGGGAACGAGAGAAATCATGCAGAAGAGGGAAGCCAGGGAAAAGAGAGAGTCGAGGGAAAAGAAGGGAAACAGAGAGTTCATGAAAAAGAGGGAAACCAGGCAAAAGAGAGAGTCGATGGAAAAGAAGGTGGAGAAACAGTTCATGCAGAAGAGGGAAACCAGGAAAAAGAGAGAGTCGAGGGAAAAGAAGGGGAAGAGAGAGTTCATGGAAAAGAGGGACGCCAGGGAAAAGAGTCACTTGAGGGGAAAAGAGCTAAAAGAGAGAGGTAATGCAGAAGAGGGAAACCAGGGAAAAGAGAGAGTCGAGGGAAAAGAATAGAAAGAGAGTTAATGCAGAAGAGCGAAACCCGGCAAAAGAGAGAGTCGATGGAACGAAGGGGAAGAGAGAGCTCAAGGAAAAGAGGGACGCCGGGGAAAAGAGAGAGTCGGGGGAAAAGAATAGAAAGAGAGAGTTCATGGAAAAGAGGGACGCCAGGGAAAAGAGTCACTTGAGGGGAAAAGAGCTAAAAGAGAGAGGTAATGCAGAAGAGGGAAACCAGGAAAAAGAGAGAGTCGAGGGGAAAAAAAAGGGAATGAGAAAAATCATGCCGAAGAGGGAAAGCAGGGAAAAGAGAGAGTCGATGGAAAAGAAGGTGGAGAAAGAGTTCATGCAGAAGAGGGAAACCAGGGAAAAGAGAGAGTCGAGGGGAAAAAAAGGGAACGAGAGAAATCATGCAGAAGAGGGAAGCCAGGGTAAAGAGAGCGTCGAGGGAAAAGAATAGAAAGAGAGAGTTAATGCAGAAGAGGGAAACCCGGGAAAAGAGAGAGTCCAGGGAAAAAAAAGGGGAAGAGAGAGCTCAAGGAAAAGAGGGACGCCGGGGAAAAGAGAGAGTCGGGGGAAAAGAATAGAAAGAGAGAGTTCATGGAAAAGAGGGACGCTAGGGAAAAGAGTCACTTGAGGGGAAAAGAGCTAAAAGAGAGAGGTAATGCAGAAGAGGGAAACCAGGGAAAAGAGAGAGTCGAGGGAAAAGAAGGTGAAGAAAGAGTTCATGCAGAAGAGGGAAACCAGGAAAAAGAGAGAGTCGAGGGAAAAGAATAGAAAGAGAGAGTTAATGCAGAAGAGCGAAACCCGGGAAAAGAGAGAGTCGATGGAAACGAAGGGGAAGAGAGAGCTCAAGGAAAAGAGGGACGCCGGGGAAAAGAGCGAGTCGAGGGAAAAGAAGGGAAAGAGAGAGTTAATGCAGAAGAGGGACGCCAGGGAAAAGAGTCACTCGAGGGGAAAAGAGCTAAAAGAGAGAGGTAATGCAGAAGAGGGAAACCAGGGAAAAGAGAGAGTCGAGGGAATAGAAGGTGAAGAAAGAGTTCATGCAGAAGAGGGAAACCAGGGAAAAGAGAGAGTCGAGGGAAAAGAAGGGAAACAGAGAGTTCATGAAAAAGAGGGAAACCAGGGAAAAGAGAGAGTCGATGGAAAAGAAGGTGGAGAAACCGTTCATGCAGAAGAGGGAAAGCAGGGAAAAGAGAGAGTCGAGGGAAAAGAAGGGGAAGAGAGAGTTCATGGAAAAGAGGGACGCCACGGAAAAGAGTCATGCGACGGGAAAAGAGCTAAAAGAGAGAGGTAATGAAGAAGAGGGAAACTAGGGAAAAGAGAGAGTCGAGGGGAAAAAAAAGGCAACGAGAAAAATCATGCCGAAGAGGGAAAGCAGGGAAAAGAGAGAGTCGATGGAAAAGAAGGTGGAGAAAGAGTTCATGCAGAAGAGGGAAACCAGGGAAAAGAGAGAGTCGAGGGAAAAGAAGGGAAACAGAGAGTTCATGAAAAAGAGGAAAACCAGGCAAAAGAGAGAGTCGATGGAAAAGAAGGTGGAGAAACAGTTCATGCAGAAGAGGGAAACCAGGAAAAAGAGAGAGTCGAGGGAAAAGAAGGGGAAGAGAGAGTTCATGGAAAAGAGGGACGCCAGGGAAAAGAGTCACTTGAGGGGAAAAGAGCTAAAAGAGAGAGGTAATGCAGAAGAGGGAAACCAGGAAAAAGAGAGAGTCGAGGGGAAAAAAAAGGGAATGAGAAAAATCATGCCGAAGAGGGAAAGCAGGGAAAAGAGAGAGTCGATGGAAAAGGAGGTGGAGAAAGAGTTCATGCAGAAGAGGGAAACCAGGGAAAAGAGAGAGTCGAGGGGAAAAAAAGGGAACGAGAGAAATCATGCAGAAGAGGGAAGCCAGGGTAAAGAGAGCGTCGAGGGAAAAGAATAGAAAGAGAGAGTTAATGCAGAAGAGGGAAACCCGGGAAAAGAGAGAGTCGAGGGAAAAAAAGGGGAAGAGAGAGCTCAAGGAAAAGAGGGACGCCGGGGAAAAGAGAGAGTCGGGGAAAAGAATAGAAAGAGAGAGTTCATGGAAAAGAGGGACGCTAGGGAAAAGAGTCACTTGAGGGGAAAAGAGCTAAAAGAGACAGGTAATGCAGAAGAGGGAAACCAGGGAAAAGAGAGAGTCGAGGGAAAAGAAGGGAAACAGAGAGTTCATGAAAAAGAGGGAAACCAGGGAAAAGAGAGAGTCGATGGAAAAGAAGGTGGAGAAACAGTTCATGCAGAAGAGGGAAACCAGGAAAAAGAGAGAGTCGAGGGAAAAGAAGGGGAAGAGAGAGTTCATGGAAAAGAGGGACGCCAGGGAAAAGAGTCACTTGAGGGGAAAAGAGCTAAAAGAGAGAGGTAATGCAGAAGAGGGAAACCAGGGAAAAGAGAGAGTCGAGGGAATAGAAGGTGAAGAAAGAGTTCATGCAGAAGAGGGAAACCAGGGAAAAGAGAGAGTCGAGGGAAAAGAAGGGAAAGAGAGAGTTAATGCAGAAGAGGGACGCCAGGGAAAAGAGTCACTCGAGGGGAAAGGAGCTAAAAGAGACAGGTAATGCAGAAGAGGGAAACCAGGGAAAAGAGAGTGTCGAGGGAAAAGAAGGTGGAGAAAAAGTTCATGCAGAAGAGGGAAACCAGGGAAAAGAGAGAGTCGAGGGAAAAGAAGGGAAACAGAGAGTTCATGAAAAAGAGGGAAACCAGGGAAAAGAGAGAGTCGATGGAAAAGAAGGTGGAGAAACAGTTCATGCAGAAGAGGGAAACCAGGAAAAAGAGAGAGTCGAGGGAAAAGAAGGGGAAGAGAGAGTTCATGGAAAAGAGGGACGCCAGGGAAAAGAGTCACTTGAGGGGAAAAGAGCTAAAAGAGAGAGGTAATGCAGAAGAGGGAAACCAGGGAAAAGAGAGAGTCGAGGGAATAGAAGGTGAAGAAAGAGTTCATGCAGAAGAGGGAAACCCGGGAAAAGAGAGAGTCGAGGGAAAAGAATAGAAAGAGAGAGTTAATGCAGAAGAGCGAAACCCGGGAAAAGAGAGAGTCGAGGGAAAAGAAGGTGGAGAAACAGTTCATGCAGAAGAGGGAAACCAGGAAAAAGAGAGAGTCGAGGGAAAAGAAGGGGAAGAGAGAGTTCATGGAAAAGAGGGACGCCACGGAAAAGAGTCATGCGACGGGAAAAGAGCTAAAAGAGAGAGGTAATGAAGAAGAGGGAAACTAGGGAAAAGAGAGACTCGAGGGGAAAAAAAAGGGAACGAGAAAAATCATGCCGAAGAAGGAAAGCAGGGAAAAGAGAGAGTCGATGGAAAAGAAGGTGGAGAAAGAGTTCATGCAGAAGAGGGAAACCAGGGAAAAGAGAGAGTCGAGGGGAAAAAAAGGGAACGAGAGAAATCATGCAGAAGAGGGAAGCCAGGGAAAAGAGAGAGTCGATGGAAAAGAAGGTGGAGAAACAGTTCATGCAGAAGAGGGAAACCAGGAAAAAGAGAGAGTCGAGGGAAAAGAAGGGGAAGAGAGAGTTCATGGAAAAGAGGGACGCTAGGGAAAAGAGTCACTTGAGGGGAAAAGAGCTAAAAGAGAGAGGTAATGCAGAAGAGGGAAACCAGGGAAAAGAGAGAGTCGAGGGAAAAGAATAGAAAGAGAGTTAATGCAGAAGAGCGAAACCCGGCAAAAGAGAGAGTTGATGGAACGAAGGGGAAGAGAGAGCTCAAGGAAAAGAGGGACGCCGGGGAAAAGAGAGAGTCGGGGGAAAAGAATAGAAAGAGAGAGTTCATGGAAAAGAGGGACGCTAGGGAAAAGAGTCACTTGAGGGGAAAAGAGCTAAAAGAGAGAGGTAATGCAGAAGAGGGAAAGCAGGGAAAAGAGAGAGTCGATGGAAAAGAAGGTGGAGAAAGAGTTCATGCAGAAGAGGGAAACCAGGGAAAAGAGAGAGTCGAGGGGAAAAAAAGGGAACGAGAGAAATCATGCAGAAGAGGGAAGCCAGGGAAAAGAGAGCGTCGAGGGAAAAGAATAGAAAGAGAGAGTTAATGCAGAAGAGGGAAACCCGGAAAAAGAGAGAGTCGAGGGAAAAAAAGGGGAAGAGAGAGCTCAAGGAAAAGAGGGACGCCGGGGAAAAGAGAGAGTCGGGGGAAAAGAATAGAAAGAGAGAGTTCATGGAAAAGAGGGACGCTAGGGAAAAGAGTCACTTGAGGGGAAAAGAGCTAAAAGAGAGAGGTAATGCAGAAGAGGGAAACCAGGGAAAAGAGAGAGTCGAGGGAAAAGAAGGTGAAGAAAGAGTTCATGCAGAAGAGGGAAACCAGGAAAAAGAGAGAGTCGAGGGAAAAGAATAGAAAGAGAGAGTTAATGCAGAAGAGCGAAACCCGGGAAAAGAGAGAGTCGATGGAAACGAAGGGGAAGAGAGAGCTCAAGGAAAAGAGGGACGCCGGGGAAAAGAGCGAGTCGAGGGAAAAGAAGGGAAAGAGAGAGTTAATGCAGAAGAGGGACGCCAGGGAAAAGAGTCACTCGAGGGGAAAGGAGCTAAAAGAGACAGGTAATGCAGAAGAGGGAAACCAGGGAAAAGAGAGTGTCGAGGGAAAAGAAGGTGGAGAAAAAGTTCATGCAGAAGAGGGAAACCAGGGAAAAGAGAGAGTCGAGGGAAAAGAATGGAAAGAGAGAGTTAATGCAGAAGAGGGAAACCAGGGAAAAGAGAGAGTCGAGGGAAAAGAATGGAAAGAGAGAGTTAATGCAGAAGAGGGAAACCAGGGAAAAGAGAGTGTCGAGGGAAAAGAATGGAAAGAGAGAGTTAATGCAGAAGAGGGAAACCAGGGAAAAGAGAGTGTCGAGGGAAAAGAAGGGAAACAGAGAGTTCATGAAAAAGAGGGAAACCAGGGAAAAGAGAGAGTCGATGGAAAAGAAGGTGGAGAAACAGTTCATGCAGAAGAGGGAAACCAGGAAAAAGAGAGAGTCGAGGGAAAAGAAGGGGAAGAGAGAGTTCATGGAAAAGAGGGACGCCACGGAAAAGAGTCATGCGACTGGAAAAGAGCTAAAAGAGAGAGCTAATGCAGAAGAGGGAAACTAGGGAAAAGAGAGAGTCGAGGGGAAAAAAAAGGGAACGAGAAAAATCATGCCGAAGTGGGAAAGCAGGGAAAAGAGAGAGTCGATGGAAAAGAAGGTGGAGAAAGAGTTCATGCAGAAGAGGGAAACCAGGGAAAAGAGAGAGTCGAGGGGAAAAAAAGGGAACGAGAGAAATCATGCAGAAGAGGGAAGCCAGGGAAAAGAGAGAGTCGAGGGAAAAGAAGGGAAACAGAGAGTTCATGAAAAAGAGGGAAACCAGGGAAAAGAGAGAGTCGAGGGAAAAGAAGGTGGAGAAACAGTTCATGCAGAAGAGGGAAACCAGGAAAAAGAGAGAGTCGAGGGAAAAGAAGGGGAAGAGAGAGTTCATGGAAAAGAGGGACGCCAGGGAAAAGAGTCACTTGAGGGGAAAAGAGCTAAAAGAGAGAGGTAATGCAGAAGAGGGAAACCAGGGAAAAGAGAGAGTCGGGGGAAAAGAATAGAAAGAGAGTTAATGCAGAAGAGCGAAACCCGGCAAAAGAGAGAGTCGATGGAAACGAAGGGGAAGAGAGAGCTCAAGGAAAAGAGGGACGCCGGGGAAAAGAGCGAGTCGAGGGAAAAGAATGGAAAGAGAGAGTTAATGCAGAAGAGGGAAACCAGGGAAAAGAGAGAGTCGAGGGAAAAGAAGGGAAACAGAGAGTTCATGAAAAAGAGGGAAACCAGGGAAAAGAGAGAGTCGATGGAAAAGAAGGTGGAGAAACAGTTCATGCAGAAGAGGGAAACCAGGAAAAAGAGAGAGTCGAGGGAAAAGAAGGGGAAGAGAGAGTTAATGCAGAAGAGGGACGCCAGGGAAAAGAGTCACTCGAGGGGAAAGGAGCTAAAAGAGACAGGTAATGCAGAAGAGGGAAACCAGGGAAAAGAGAGTGTCGAGGGAAAAGAAGGTGGAGAAAAAGTTCATGCAGAAGAGGGAAACCAGGGAAAAGAGAGAGTCGAGGGAAAAGAATGGAAAGAGAGAGTTAATGCAGAAGAGGGAAACCAGGGAAAAGAGAGAGTCGAGGGAAAAGAAGGGAAACAGAGAGTTCATGAAAAAGAGGGAAACCAGGGAAAAGAGAGAGTCGAGGGAAAAGAATGGAAAGAGAGAGTTAATGCAGAAGAGGGAAACCAGGGAAAAGAGAGAGTCGAGGGAAAAGAAGGGAAACAGAGAGTTCATGAAAAAGAGGGAAACCAGGGAAAAGAGAGAGTCGATGGAAAAGAAGGTGGAGAAACAGTTCATGCAGAAGAGGGAAACCAGGAAAAAGAGAGAGTCGAGGGGAAAAGAAGGGGAAGAGAGAGTTCATGGAAAAGAGGGACGCCACGGAAAAGAGTCATGCGACGGGAAAAGAGCTAAAAGAGAGAGCTAATGCAGAAGAGGGAAACTAGGGAAAAGAGAGAGTCGAGGGGAAAAAAAGGGAACGAGAAAAATCATGCCGAAGAGGGAAAGCAGGGAAAAGAGAGAGTCGATGGAAAAGAAGGTGGAGAAAGAGTTCATGCAGAAGAGGGAAACCAGGGAAAAGAGAGAGTCGAGGGGAAAAAAAGGGAACGAGAGAAATCATGCAGAAGAGGGAAGCCAGGGAAAAGAGAGAGTCGAGGGAAAAGAAGGGAAACAGAGAGTTCATGAAAAAGAGGGAAACCAGGGAAAAGAGAGAGTCGATGGAAAAGAAGGTGGAGAAACAGTTCATGCAGAAGAGGGAAACCAGGAAAAAGAGAGAGTCGAGGGAAAAGAAGGGGAAGAGAGAGTTCATGGAAAAGAGGGACGCCACGGAAAAGAGTCACTTGAGGGGAAAAGAGCTAAAAGAGAGAGGTAATGCAGAAGAGGGAAACCAGGGAAAAGAGAGAGTCGAGGGAAAAGAATAGAAAGAGAGTTAATGCAGAAGAGCGAAACCCGGCAAAAGAGAGAGTCGATGGAAACGAAGGGGAAGAGAGAGCTCAAGGAAAAGAGGGACGCCGGGGAAAAGAGAGAGTCGGGGGAAAAGAATAGAAAGAGAGAGTTCATGGAAAAGAGGGACGCTAGGGAAAAGAGTCACTTGAGGGGAAAAGAGCTAAAAGAGAGAGGTAATGCAGAAGAGGGAAACTAGGGAAAAGAGAGAGTCGAGGGGAAAAAAAAGGGAATGAGAAAAATCATGCCGAAGAGGGAAAGCAGGGAAAAGAGAGAGTCGATGGAAAAGAAGGTGGAGAAAGAGTTCATGCAGAAGAGGGAAACCAGGGAAAAGAGAGAGTCGAGGGGAAAAAAAAGGGAACGAGAGAAATCATGCAGAAGAGGGAAGCCAGGGAAAAGAGAGCGTCGAGGGAAAAGAATAGAAAGAGAGAGTTAATGCAGAAGAGGGAAACCCGGGAAAAGAGAGAGTCGAGGGAAAAAAAGGGGAAGAGAGAGCTCAAGGAAAAGAGGGACGCCGGGGAAAAGTGAGAGTCGGGGGAAAAGAATAGAGAGAGAGAGTTCATGGAAAAGAGGGACCCTAGGGAAAAGAGTCACTTGAGGGGAAAAGAGCTAAAAGAGAGAGGTAATGCAGAAGAGGGAAACCAGGGAAAAGAGAGAGTCGAGGGAATAGAAGGTGAAGAAAGAGTTCATGCAGAAGAGGGAAACCAGGAAAAAGAGAGAGTCGAGGGAAAAGAATAGAAAGAGAAAGTTAATGCAGAAGAGCCAAACCCGGGAAAAGAGAGAGTCGATGGAAATGAAGGGGAAGAGAGAGCTCAAGGAAAAGAGGGACGCCGGGGAAAAGAGCGAGTCGAGGGAAAAGAAGGGAAAGAGAGAGTTAATGCAGAAGAGGGACGCCAGGGAAAAGAGTCACTCGAGGGGAAAAGAGCTAAAAGAGACAGGTAATGCAGAAGAGGGAAACCAGGGAAAAGAGAGAGTCGAGGGAATAGAACGCGAAGAAAGAGTTCATGCAGAAGAGGGAAACCAGGGAAAAGAGAGAGTCGAGGGAAAAGAAGGGAAACAGAGAGTTCATGAAAAAGAGGGAAACAAGGGAAAAGAGAGAGTCGATGGAAAAGAAGGTGGAGAAACCGTTCATGCAGAAGAGGGAAAGCAGGGAAAAGAGAGAGTCGAGGGAAAAGAAGGGGAAGAGAGAGTTCATGGAAAAGAGGGACGCCAGGGAAAAGAGTCACTTGAGGGGAAAAGAGCTAAAAGAGAGAGGTAATGCAGAAGAGGGAAACCAGGGAAAAGAGAGAGTCGAGGGAATAGAAGGTGAAGAAAGAGTTCATGCAGAAGAGGGAAACCAGGAAAAAGAGAGAGTCGAGGGAAAAGAATAGAAAGAGAGAGTTAATGCAGAAGAGCGAAACCCGGGAAAAGAGAGAGTCGATGGAAATGAAGGGGAAGAGAGAGCTCAAGGAAAAGAGGGACGCCGGGGAAAAGAGCGAGTCGAGGGAAAAGAAGGGAAAGAGAGAGTTAATGCAGAAGAGGGACGCCAGGGAAAAGAGTCACTCGAGGGGAAAAGAGCTAAAAGAGAGAGGTAATGCAGAAGAGGGAAACCAGGGAAAAGAGAGAGTCGAGGGAATAGAAGGTGAAGAAAGAGTTCATGCAGAAGAGGGAAACCAGGAAAAAGAGAGAGTCGAGGGAAAAGAAGGGAAACAGAGAGTTCATGAAAAAGAGGGAAACCAGGGAAAAGAGAGAGTCGATGGAAAAGAAGGTGGAGAAACCGTTCATGCAGAAGAGGGAAAGCAGGGAAAAGAGAGAGTCGAGGGAAAAGAAGGGGAAGAGAGAGTTCATGGAAAAGAGGGACGCCACGGAAAAGAGTCATGCGACGGGAAAAGAGCTAAAAGAGAGAGGTAATGAAGAAGAGGGAAACTAGGGAAAAGAGAGAGTCGAGGGGAAAAAAAAGGCAACGAGAAAAATCATGCCGAAGAGGGAAAGCAGGGAAAAGAGAGAGTCGATGGAAAAGAAGGTGGAGAAAGAGTTCATGCAGAAGAGGGAAACCAGGGAAAAGAGAGAGTCGAGGGGAAAAAAAGGGAACGAGAGAAATCATGCAGAAGAGGGAAGCCAGGGAAAAGAGAGAGTCGAGGGAAAAGAAGGGAAACAGAGAGTTCATGAAAAAGAGGGAAACCAGGCAAAAGAGAGAGTCGATGGAAAAGAAGGTGGAGAAACAGTTCATGCAGAAGAGGGAAACCAGGAAAAAGAGAGAGTCGAGGGAAAAGAAGGGGAAGAGAGAGTTCATGGAAAAGAGGGAAACCAGGAAAAAGAGTCAGTTGAGGGGAAAAGAAGCTAAAAGAGAGAGTTAATGCAGAAGAGGGAAACCAGGGAAAAGAGAGAGTCGAGGGAAAAGAATAGAAAGAGAGTTAATGCAGAAGAGCGAAACCCGGCAAAAGAGAGAGTCGATGGAACGAAGGGGAAGAGAGAGCTCAAGGAAAAGAGGGACGCCGGGGAAAAGAGAGAGTCGGGGGAAAAGAATAGAAAGAGAGAGTTCATGGAAAAGAGGGACGCCAGGGAAAAGAGTCACTTGAGGGGAAAAGAGCTAAAAGAGAGAGGTAATGCAGAAGAGGGAAACCAGGAAAAAGAGAGAGTCGAGGGGAAAAAAAAGGGAATGAGAAAAATCATGCCGAAGAGGGAAAGCAGGGAAAAGAGAGAGTCGATGGAAAAGAAGGTGGAGAAAGAGTTCATGCAGAAGAGGGAAACCAGGGAAAAGAGAGAGTCGAGGGGAAAAAAAGGGAACGAGAGAAATCATGCAGAAGAGGGAAGCCAGGGTAAAGAGAGCGTCGAGGGAAAAGAATAGAAAGAGAGAGTTAATGCAGAAGAGGGAAACCCGGGAAAAGAGAGAGTCCAGGGAAAAAAAAGGGGAAGAGAGAGCTCAAGGAAAAGAGGGACGCCGGGGAAAAGAGAGAGTCGGGGGAAAAGAATAGAAAGAGAGAGTTCATGGAAAAGAGGGACGCTAGGGAAAAGAGTCACTTGAGGGGAAAAGAGCTAAAAGAGAGAGGTAATGCAGAAGAGGGAAACCAGGGAAAAGAGAGAGTCGAGGGAAAAGAAGGTGAAGAAAGAGTTCATGCAGAAGAGGGAAACCAGGAAAAAGAGAGAGTCGAGGGAAAAGAATAGAAAGAGAGAGTTAATGCAGAAGAGCGAAACCCGGGAAAAGAGAGAGTCGATGGAAACGAAGGGGAAGAGAGAGCTCAAGGAAAAGAGGGACGCCGGGGAAAAGAGCGAGTCGAGGGAAAAGAAGGGAAAGAGAGAGTTAATGCAGAAGAGGGACGCCAGGGAAAAGAGTCACTCGAGGGGAAAAGAGCTAAAAGAGAGAGGTAATGCAGAAGAGGGAAACCAGGGAAAAGAGAGAGTCGAGGGAATAGAAGGTGAAGAAAGAGTTCATGCAGAAGAGGGAAACCAGGGAAAAGAGAGAGTCGAGGGAAAAGAAGGGAAACAGAGAGTTCATGAAAAAGAGGGAAACCAGGGAAAAGAGAGAGTCGATGGAAAAGAAGGTGGAGAAACCGTTCATGCAGAAGAGGGAAAGCAGGGAAAAGAGAGAGTCGAGGGAAAAGAAGGGGAAGAGAGAGTTCATGGAAAAGAGGGACGCCACGGAAAAGAGTCATGCGACGGGAAAAGAGCTAAAAGAGAGAGGTAATGAAGAAGAGGGAAACTAGGGAAAAGAGAGAGTCGAGGGGAAAAAAAAGGCAACGAGAAAAATCATGCCGAAGAGGGAAAGCAGGGAAAAGAGAGAGTCGATGGAAAAGAAGGTGGAGAAAGAGTTCATGCAGAAGAGGGAAACCAGGGAAAAGAGAGAGTCGAGGGAAAAGAAGGGAAACAGAGAGTTCATGAAAAAGAGGAAAACCAGGCAAAAGAGAGAGTCGATGGAAAAGAAGGTGGAGAAACAGTTCATGCAGAAGAGGGAAACCAGGAAAAAGAGAGAGTCGAGGGAAAAGAAGGGGAAGAGAGAGTTCATGGAAAAGAGGGACGCCAGGGAAAAGAGTCACTTGAGGGGAAAAGAGCTAAAAGAGAGAGGTAATGCAGAAGAGGGAAACCAGGAAAAAGAGAGAGTCGAGGGGAAAAAAAAGGGAATGAGAAAAATCATGCCGAAGAGGGAAAGCAGGGAAAAGAGAGAGTCGATGGAAAAGGAGGTGGAGAAAGAGTTCATGCAGAAGAGGGAAACCAGGGAAAAGAGAGAGTCGAGGGGAAAAAAAGGGAACGAGAGAAATCATGCAGAAGAGGGAAGCCAGGGTAAAGAGAGCGTCGAGGGAAAAGAATAGAAAGAGAGAGTTAATGCAGAAGAGGGAAACCCGGGAAAAGAGAGAGTCGAGGGAAAAAAAGGGGAAGAGAGAGCTCAAGGAAAAGAGGGACGCCGGGGAAAAGAGAGAGTCGGGGAAAAGAATAGAAAGAGAGAGTTCATGGAAAAGAGGGACGCTAGGGAAAAGAGTCACTTGAGGGGAAAAGAGCTAAAAGAGACAGGTAATGCAGAAGAGGGAAACCAGGGAAAAGAGAGAGTCGAGGGAAAAGAAGGGAAACAGAGAGTTCATGAAAAAGAGGGAAACCAGGGAAAAGAGAGAGTCGATGGAAAAGAAGGTGGAGAAACAGTTCATGCAGAAGAGGGAAACCAGGAAAAAGAGAGAGTCGAGGGAAAAGAAGGGGAAGAGAGAGTTCATGGAAAAGAGGGACGCCAGGGAAAAGAGTCACTTGAGGGGAAAAGAGCTAAAAGAGAGAGGTAATGCAGAAGAGGGAAACCAGGGAAAAGAGAGAGTCGAGGGAATAGAAGGTGAAGAAAGAGTTCATGCAGAAGAGGGAAACCAGGGAAAAGAGAGAGTCGAGGGAAAAGAAGGGAAAGAGAGAGTTAATGCAGAAGAGGGACACCAGGGAAAAGAGTCACTCGAGGGGAAAGGAGCTAAAAGAGACAGGTAATGCAGAAGAGGGAAACCAGGGAAAAGAGAGAGTCGAGGGAAAAGAAGGTGGAGAAAAAGTTCATGCAGAAGAGGGAAACCAGGGAAAAGAGAGAGTCGAGGGAAAAGAAGGGAAACAGAGAGTTCATGAAAAAGAGGGAAACCAGGGAAAAGAGAGAGTCGATGGAAAAGAAGGTGAAGAAACAGTTCATGCAGAAGAGGGAAACCAGGAAAAAGAGAGAGTCGAGGGAAAAGAAGGGGAAGAGAGAGTTCATGGAAAAGAGGGACGCCAGGGAAAAGAGTCACTTGAGGGGAAAAGAGCTAAAAGAGAGAGGTAATGCAGAAGAGGGAAACCAGGGAAAAGAGAGAGTCGAGGGAATAGAAGGTGAAGAAAGAGTTCATGCAGAAGAGGGAAACCAGGGAAAAGAGAGAGTCGAGGGAAAAGAATGGAAAGAGAGAGTTAATGCAGAAGAGCGAAACCCGGGAAAAGAGAGAGTCGAGGGAAAAGAAGGTGGAGAAACAGTTCATGCAGAAGAGGGAAACCAGGAAAAAGAGAGAGTCGAGGGAAAAGAAGGGGAAGAGAGAGTTCATGGAAAAGAGGGACGCCACGGAAAAGAGTCATGCGACGGGAAAAGAGCTAAAAGAGAGAGGTAATGAAGAAGAGGGAAACTAGGGAAAAGAGAGACTCGAGGGGAAAAAAAAGGGAACGAGAAAAATCATGCCGAAGAGGGAAAGCAGGGAAAAGAGAGAGTCGATGGAAAAGAAGGTGGAGAAAGAGTTCATGCAGAAGAGGGAAACCAGGGAAAAGAGAGAGTCGAGGGGAAAAAAAGGGAACGAGAGAAATCATGCAGAAGAGGGAAGCCAGGGAAAAGAGAGAGTCGAGGGAAAAGAAGGTGGAGAAACAGTTCATGCAGAAGAGGGAAACCAGGAAAAAGAGAGAGTCGAGGGAAAAGAAGGGGAAGAGAGAGTTCATGGAAAAGAGGGACGCTAGGGAAAAGAGTCACTTGAGGGGAAAAGAGCTAAAAGAGAGAGGTAATGCAGAAGAGGGAAACCAGGGAAAAGAGAGAGTCGAGGGAAAAGAATAGAAAGAGAGTTAATGCAGAAGAGCGAAACCCGGCAAAAGAGAGAGTCGATGGAAACGAAGGGGAAGAGAGAGCTCAAGGAAAAGAGGGACGCCGGGGAAAAGAGAGAGTCGGGGGAAAAGAATAGAAAGAGAGAGTTCATGGAAAAGAGGGACGCTAGGGAAAAGAGTCACTTGAGGGGAAAAGAGCTAAAAGAGAGAGGTAATGCAGAAGAGGGAAAGCAGGGAAAAGAGAGAGTCGATGGAAAAGAAGGTGGAGAAAGAGTTCATGCAGAAGAGGGAAACCAGGGAAAAGAGAGAGTCGAGGGGAAAAAAAGGGAACGAGAGAAATCATGCAGAAGAGGGAAGCCAGGGAAAAGAGAGCGTCGAGGGAAAAGAATAGAAAGAGAGAGTTAATGCAGAAGAGGGAAACCCGGGAAAAGAGAGAGTCGAGGGAAAAAAAGGGGAAGAGAGAGCTCAAGGAAAAGAGGGACGCCGGGGAAAAGAGAGAGTCGGGGGAAAAGAATAGAAAGAGAGAGTTCATGGAAAAGAGGGACGCTAGGGAAAAGAGTCACTTGAGGGGAAAAGAGCTAAAAGAGAGAGGTAATGCAGAAGAGGGAAACCAGGGAAAAGAGAGAGTCGAGGGAAAAGAAGGTGAAGAAAGAGTTCATGCAGAAGAGGGAAACCAGGAAAAAGAGAGAGTCGAGGGAAAAGAATAGAAAGAGAGAGTTAATGCAGAAGAGCGAAACCCGGGAAAAGAGAGAGTCGATGGAAATGAAGGGGAAGAGAGAGCTCAAGGAAAAGAGGGACGCCGGGGAAAAGAGCGAGTCGAGGGAAAAGAAGGGAAAGAGAGAGTTAATGCAGAAGAGGGACGCCAGGGAAAAGAGTCACTCGAGGGGAAAGGAGCTAAAAGAGACAGGTAATGCAGAAGAGGGAAACCAGGGAAAAGAGAGAGTCGAGGGAAAAGAAGGTGGAGAAAAAGTTCATGCAGAAGAGGGAAACCAGGGAAAAGAGAGAGTCGAGGGAAAAGAATGGAAAGAGAGAGTTAATGCAGAAGAGGGAAACCAGGGAAAAGAGAGAGTCGAGGGAAAAGAATGGAAAGAGAGAGTTAATGCAGAAGAGGGAAACCAGGGAAAAGAGAGTGTCGAGGGAAAAGAATGGAAAGAGAGAGTTAATGCAGAAGAGGGAAACCAGGGAAAAGAGAGAGTCGAGGGAAAAGAAGGGAAACAGAGAGTTCATGAAAAAGAGGGAAACCAGGGAAAAGAGAGAGTCGATGGAAAAGAAGGTGGAGAAACAGTTCATGCAGAAGAGGGAAACCAGGAAAAAGAGAGAGTCGAGGGAAAAGAAGGGGAAGAGAGAGTTCATGGAAAAGAGGGACGCCACGGAAAAGAGTCATGCGACGGGAAAAGAGCTAAAAGAGAGAGCTAATGCAGAAGAGGGAAACTAGGGAAAAGAGAGAGTCGAGGGGAAAAAAAAGGGAACGAGAAAAATCATGCCGAAGTGGGAAAGCAGGGAAAAGAGAGAGTCGATGGAAAAGAAGGTGGAGAAAGAGTTCATGCAGAAGAGGGAAACCAGGGAAAAGAGAGAGTCGAGGGGAAAAAAAGGGAACGAGAGAAATCATGCAGAAGAGGGAAGCCAGGGAAAAGAGAGAGTCGAGGGAAAAGAAGGGAAACAGAGAGTTCATGAAAAAGAGGGAAACCAGGGAAAAGAGAGAGTCGAGGGAAAAGAAGGTGGAGAAACAGTTCATGCAGAAGAGGGAAACCAGGAAAAAGAGAGAGTCGAGGGAAAAGAAGGGGAAGAGAGAGTTCATGGAAAAGAGGGACGCCAGGGAAAAGAGTCACTTGAGGGGAAAAGAGCTAAAAGAGAGAGGTAATGCAGAAGAGGGAAACCAGGGAAAAGAGAGAGTCGGGGGAAAAGAATAGAAAGAGAGTTAATGCAGAAGAGCGAAACCCGGCAAAAGAGAGAGTCGATGGAAACGAAGGGGAAGAGAGAGCTCAAGGAAAAGAGGGACGCCGGGGAAAAGAGAGAGTCGGGGGAAAAGAATAGAAAGAGAGAGTTCATGGAAAAGAGGGACGCTAGGGAAAAGAGTCACTTGAGGGGAAAAGAGCTAAAAGAGAGAGGTAATGCAGAAGAGGGAAACTAGGGAAAAGAGAGAGTCGAGGGGAAAAAAAAGAGAACGAGAAAAATCATGCCGAAGAGGGAAAGCAGGGAAAAGAGAGAGTCGATGGAAAAGAAGGTGGAGAAAGAGTTCATGCAGAAGAGGGAAACCAGGGAAAAGAGAGAGTCGAGGGGAAAAAAAAGGGAACGAGAGAAATCATGCAGAAGAGGGAAGCCAGGGAAAAGAGAGCGTCGAGGGAAAAGAATAGAAAGAGAGAGTTAATGCAGAAGAGGGAAACCCGGGAAAAGAGAGAGTCGAGGGAAAAAAGGGGAAGAGAGAGCTCAAGGAAAAGAGGGACGCCGGGGAAAAGAGAGAGTCGGGGGAAAAGAAGGTGGAGAAACAGTTCATGCAGAAGAGGGAAACCAGGAAAAAGAGAGAGTCGAGGGAAAAGAAGGGGAAGAGAGAGTTCATGGAAAAGAGGGACGCCAGGGAAAAGAGTGATGCGATGGGAAAAGAGCTAAAAGAGAGAGGTAATGCAGAAGAGGGAAACTAGGGAAAAGAGAGAGTCGAGGGGAAAAAAAAGGCAACGAGAAAAATCATGCCGAAGAGGGAAAGCAGGGAAAAGAGAGAGTCGATGGAAAAGAAGGTGGAGAAAGAGTTCATGCAGAAGAGGGAAACCAGGGAAAAGAGAGAGTCGAGGGAAAAGAATAGAAAGAGAGAGTTAATGCAGAAGAGCGAAACCCGGGAAAAGAGAGAGTCGATGGAAACGAAGGGGAAGAGAGAGCTCAAGGAAAAGAGGGAAACCAGGGAAAAGAGCGAGTCGAGGGAAAAGAAGGGAAAGAGAGAGTTAATGCAGAAGAGGGACGCCAGGGAAAAGAGTCACTTGAGGGGAAAAGAGCTAAAAGAGAGAGGTAATGCAGAAGAGGGAAACCAGGGAAAAGAGAGAGTCGAGGGAATAGAAGGTGGAGAAAAAGTTCATGCAGAAGAGGGAAACCAGGGAAAAGAGAGAGTCGAGGGAAAAGAATGGAAAGAGAGAGTTAATGCAGAAGAGGGAAGCCAGGGAAAAGAGAGAGTCGAGGGAAAAGAAGGTGGAGAAACAGTTCATGCAGAAGAGGGAAACCAGGAAAAAGAGAGAGTCGAGGGAAAAGAAGGGGAAGAGAGAGTTCATGGAAAAGAGGGACGCCACGGAAAAGAGACATGCGACGGGAAAAGAGCTAAAAGAGAGAGGTAATGCAGAAGAGGGAAACTAGGGAAAAGAGAGAGTCGAGGGGAAAAAAAAGGGAACGAGAAAAATCATGCCGAAGAGGGAAAGCAGGGAAAAGAGAGAGTCGATGGAAAAGAAGGTGGAGAAAGAGTTCATGCAGAAGAGGGAAACCAGGGAAAAGAGAGAGTCGAGGGGAAAAAAAGGGAACGAGAGAAATCATGCAGAAGAGGGAAGCCAGGGAAAAGAGAGAGTCGATGGAAAAGAAGGTGGAGAAACAGTTCATGCAGAAGAGGGAAACCAGGAAAAAGAGAGAGTCGAGGGAAAAGAAGGGGAAGAGAGAGTTCATGGAAAAGAGGGACGCCAGGGAAAAGAGTCACTTGAGGGGAAAAGAGCTAAAAGAGAGAGGTAATGCAGAAGAGGGAAACCAGGGAAAAGAGAGAGTCGGGGGAAAAGAATAGAAAGAGAGTTAATGCAGAAGAGCGAAACCCGGCAAAAGAGAGAGTCGATGGAAACGAAGGGGAAGAGAGAGCTCAAGGAAAAGAGGGACGCCGGGGAAAAGAGAGAGTCGGGGGAAAAGAATAGAAAGAGAGAGTTCATGGAAAAGAGGGACGCAAGGGAAAAGAGTCACTTGAGGGGAAAAGAGCTAAAAGAGAGAGGTAATGCAGAAGAGGGAAAGCAGGGAAAAGAGAGAGTCGAGGGAATAGAAGGTGAAGAAAGAGTTCATGCAGAAGAGGGAAACCAGGAAAAAGAGAGAGTCGAGGGAAAAGAATAGAAAGAGAGAGTTAATGCAGAAGAGCGAAACCCGGGAAAAGAGAGAGTCGATGGAAATGAAGGGGAAGAGAGAGCTCAAGGAAAAGAGGGACGCCGGGGAAAAGAGCGAGTCGAGGGAAAAGAAGTGAAAGAGAGAGTTAATGCAGAAGAGGGACGCCAGGGAAAAGAGTCACTCGAGGGGAAAGGAGCTAAAAGAGACAGGTAATGCAGAAGAGGGAAACCAGGGAAAAGAGAGAGTCGAGGGAAAAGAAGGTGGAGAAAAAGTTCATGCAGAAGAGGGAAACCAGGGAAAAGAGAGAGTCGAGGGAAAAGAATGGAAAGAGAGAGTTCATGGAAAAGAGGGACGCCAGGGAAAAGAGTCACTTGAGGGGAAAAGAGCTAAAAGAGAGAGGTAATGCAGAAGAGGGAAACCAGGGAAAAGAGAGAGTCGGGGGAAAAGAATAGAAAGAGAGTTAATGCAGAAGAGCGAAACCCGGCAAAAGAGAGAGTCGATGGAAACGAAGGGGAAGAGAGAGCTCAAGGAAAAGAGGGACGCCGGGGAAAAGAGAGAGTCGGGGGAAAAGAATAGAGAGAGAGAGTTCATGGAAAAGAGGGACGCTAGGGAAAAGAGTCACTTGAGGGGAAAAGAGCTAAAAGAGAGAGGTAATGCAGAAGCGGGAAACCAGGGAAAAGAGAGAGTCGAGGGAATAGAAGGTGAAGAAAGAGTTCATGCAGAAGAGGGAAACCAGGAAAAAGAGAGAGTCGAGGGAAAAGAATAGAAAGAGAGAGTTAATGCAGAAGAGCGAAACCCGGGAAAAGAGAGAGTCGATGGAAAAAAAGGGGAAGAGAGAGCTCAAGGAAAAGAGGGACGCCGGGGAAAAGAGAGAGTCGGGGGAAAAGAATAGAGAGAGAGAGTTCATGGAAAAGAGGGACGCTAGGGAAAAGAGTCACTCGAGGGGAAAGGAGCTAAAAGAGACAGGTAATGCAGAAGAGGGAAACCAGGGAAAAGAGAGTGTCGAGGGAAAAGAAGGTGGAGAAAAAGTTCATGCAGAAGAGGGAAACCAGGGAAAAGAGAGAGTCGAGGGAAAAGAAGGTGGAGAAACAGTTCATGCAGAAGAGGGAAACCAGGAAAAAGAGAGAGTCGAGGGAAAAGAAGGGGAAGAGAGAGTTCATGGAAAAGAGGGACGCCAGGGAAAAGAGTGATGCGATGGGAAAAGAGCTAAAAGAGAGAGGTAATGCAGAAGAGGGAAACTAGGGAAAAGAGAGAGTCGAGGGGAAAAAAAAGGCAACGAGAAAAATCATGCCGAAGAGGGAAAGCAGGGAAAAGAGAGAGTCGATGGAAAAGAAGGTGGAGAAAGAGTTCATGCAGAAGAGGGAAACCAGGGAAAAGAGAGAGTCGAGGGAAAAGAATAGAAAGAGAGAGTTAATGCAGAAGAGCGAAACCCGGGAAAAGAGAGAGTCGATGGAAACGAAGGGGAAGAGAGAGCTCAAGGAAAAGAGGGAAACCAGGGAAAAGAGCGAGTCGAGGGAAAAGAAGGGAAAGAGAGAGTTAATGCAGAAGAGGGACGCCAGGGAAAAGAGTCACTTGAGGGGAAAAGAGCTAAAAGAGAGAGGTAATGCAGAAGAGGGAAACCAGGGAAAAGAGAGAGTCGAGGGAAAAGAATGGAAAGAGAGAGTTAATGCAGAAGAGGGAAGCCAGGGAAAAGAGAGAGTCGAGGGAAAAGAAGGTGGAGAAACAGTTCATGCAGAAGAGGGAAACCAGGAAAAAGAGAGAGTCGAGGGAAAAGAAGGGGAAGAGAGAGTTCATGGAAAAGAGGGACGCCACGGAAAAGAGACATGCGACGGGAAAAGAGCTAAAAGAGAGAGGTAATGCAGAAGAGGGAAACTAGGGAAAAGAGAGAGTCGAGGGGAAAAAAAAGGGAACGAGAAAAATCATGCCGAAGAGGGAAAGCAGGGAAAAGAGAGAGTCGATGGAAAAGAAGGTGGAGAAAGAGTTCATGCAGAAGAGGGAAACCAGGGAAAAGAGAGAGTCGAGGGGAAAAAAAGGGAACGAGAGAAATCATGCAGAAGAGGGAAGCCAGGGAAAAGAGAGAGTCGATGGAAAAGAAGGTGGAGAAACAGTTCATGCAGAAGAGGGAAACCAGGAAAAAGAGAGAGTCGAGGGAAAAGAAGGGGAAGAGAGAGTTCATGGAAAAGAGGGACGCCAGGGAAAAGAGTCACTTGAGGGGAAAAGAGCTAAAAGAGAGAGGTAATGCAGAAGAGGGAAACCAGGGAAAAGAGAGAGTCGGGGGAAAAGAATAGAAAGAGAGTTAATGCAGAAGAGCGAAACCCGGCAAAAGAGAGAGTCGATGGAAACGAAGGGGAAGAGAGAGCTCAAGGAAAAGAGGGACGCCGGGGAAAAGAGAGAGTCGGGGGAAAAGAATAGAAAGAGAGAGTTCATGGAAAAGAGGGACGCAAGGGAAAAGAGTCACTTGAGGGGAAAAGAGCTAAAAGAGAGAGGTAATGCAGAAGAGGGAAAGCAGGGAAAAGAGAGAGTCGAGGGAATAGAAGGTGAAGAAAGAGTTCATGCAGAAGAGGGAAACCAGGAAAAAGAGAGAGTCGAGGGAAAAGAATAGAAAGAGAGAGTTAATGCAGAAGAGCGAAACCCGGGAAAAGAGAGAGTCGATGGAAATGAAGGGGAAGAGAGAGCTCAAGGAAAAGAGGGACGCCGGGGAAAAGAGCGAGTCGAGGGAAAAGAAGTGAAAGAGAGAGTTAATGCAGAAGAGGGACGCCAGGGAAAAGAGTCACTCGAGGGGAAAGGAGCTAAAAGAGACAGGTAATGCAGAAGAGGGAAACCAGGGAAAAGAGAGAGTCGAGGGAAAAGAAGGTGGAGAAAAAGTTCATGCAGAAGAGGGAAACCAGGGAAAAGAGAGAGTCGAGGGAAAAGAATGGAAAGAGAGAGTTCATGGAAAAGAGGGACGCCAGGGAAAAGAGTCACTTGAGGGGAAAAGAGCTAAAAGAGAGAGGTAATGCAGAAGAGGGAAACCAGGGAAAAGAGAGAGTCGGGGGAAAAGAATAGAAAGAGAGTTAATGCAGAAGAGCGAAACCCGGCAAAAGAGAGAGTCGATGGAAACGAAGGGGAAGAGAGAGCTCAAGGAAAAGAGGGACGCCGGGGAAAAGAGAGAGTTGGGGGAAAAGAATAGAAAGAGAGAGTTCATGGAAAAGAGGGACGCTAGGGAAAAGAGTCACTTGAGGGGAAAAGAGCTAAAAGAGAGAGGTAATGCAGAAGAGGGAAACTAGGGAAAAGAGAGAGTCGAGGGGAAAAAAAAGGGAACGAGAAAAATCATGCCGAAGAGGGAAAGCAGGTAAAAGAGAGAGTCGATGGAAAAGAAGGTGGAGAAAGAGTTCATGCAGAAGAGGGAAACCAGGGAAAAGAGAGAGTCGAGGGGAAAAAAAAGGGAACGAGAGAAATCATGCAGAAGAGGGAAGCCAGGGAAAAGAGAGCGTCGAGGGAAAAGAATAGAAAGAGAGAGTTAATGCAGAAGAGGGAAACCCGGGAAAAGAGAGAGTCGAGGGAAAAAAAGGGGAAGAGAGAGCTCAAGGAAAAGAGGGACGCCGGGGAAAAGAGAGAGTCGGGGGAAAAGAATAGAGAGAGAGAGTTCATGGAAAAGAGGGACGCTAGGGAAAAGAGTCACTTGAGGGGAAAAGAGCTAAAAGAGAGAGGTAATGCAGAAGCGGGAAACCAGGGAAAAGAGAGAGTCGAGGGAATAGAAGGTGAAGAAAGAGTTCATGCAGAAGAGGGAAACCAGGAAAAAGAGAGAGTCGAGGGAAAAGAATAGAAAGAGAGAGTTAATGCAGAAGAGCGAAACCCGGGAAAAGAGAGAGTCGATGGAAAAAAAGGGGAAGAGAGAGCTCAAGGAAAAGAGGGACGCCGGGGAAAAGAGAGAGTCGGGGGAAAAGAATAGAGAGAGAGAGTTCATGGAAAAGAGGGACGCTAGGGAAAAGAGTCACTCGAGGGGAAAGGAGCTAAAAGAGACAGGTAATGCAGAAGAGGGAAACCAGGGAAAAGAGAGTGTCGAGGGAAAAGAAGGTGGAGAAACAGTTCATGCAGAAGAGGGAAACCAGGGAAAAGAGAGAGTCGAGGGAAAAGAAGGTGGAGAAACAGTTCATGCAGAAGAGGGAAACCAGGAAAAAGAGAGAGTCGAGGGAAAAGAAGGGGAAGAGAGAGTTCATGGAAAAGAGGGACGCCAGGGAAAAGAGTGATGCGATGGGAAAAGAGCTAAAAGAGAGAGGTAATGCAGAAGAGGGAAACTAGGGAAAAGAGAGAGTCGAGGGGAAAAAAAAGGCAACGAGAAAAATCATGCCGAAGAGGGAAAGCAGGGAAAAGAGAGAGTCGATGGAAAAGAAGGTGGAGAAAGAGTTCATGCAGAAGAGCGAAACCCGGGAAAAGAGAGAGTCGATGGAAACGAAGGGGAAGAGAGAGCTCAAGGAAAAGAGGGAAACCAGGGAAAAGAGCGAGTCGAGGGAAAAGAAGGGAAAGAGAGAGTTAATGCAGAAGAGGGACGCCAGGGAAAAGAGTCACTTGAGGGGAAAAGAGCTAAAAGAGAGAGGTAATGCAGAAGAGGGAAACCAGGGAAAAGAGAGAGTCGAGGGAATAGAAGGTGGAGAAAAAGTTCATGCAGAAGAGGGAAACCAGGGAAAAGAGAGAGTCGAGGGAAAAGAATGGAAAGAGAGAGTTAATGCAGAAGAGGGAAGCCAGGGAAAAGAGAGAGTCGAGGGAAAAGAAGGTGGAGAAACAGTTCATGCAGAAGAGGGAAACCAGGAAAAAGAGAGAGTCGAGGGAAAAGAAGGGGAAGAGAGAGTTCATGGAAAAGAGGGACGCCACGGAAAAGAGACATGCGACGGGAAAAGAGCTAAAAGAGAGAGGTAATGCAGAAGAGGGAAACTAGGGAAAAGAGAGAGTCGAGGGAAAAAAAAGGGAACGAGAAAAATCATGCCGAAGAGGGAAAGCAGGGAAAAGAGAGAGTCGATGGAAAAGAAGGTGGAGAAAGAGTTCATGCAGAAGAGGGAAACCAGGGAAAAGAGAGAGTCGAGGGGAAAAAAAGGGAACGAGAGAAATCATGCAGAAGAGGGAAGCCAGGGAAAAGAGAGAGTCGAGGGAAAAGAAGGGAAACAGAGAGTTCATGAAAAAGAGGGAAACCAGGGAAAAGAGAGAGTCGATGGAAAAGAAGGTGGAGAAACAGTTCATGCAGAAGAGGGAAACCAGGAAAAAGAGAGAGTCGAGGGAAAAGAAGGGGAAGAGAGAGTTCATGGAAAAGAGGGACGCCAGGGAAAAGAGTCACTTGAGGGGAAAAGAGCTAAAAGAGAGAGGTAATGCAGAAGAGGGAAACCAGGGAAAAGAGAGAGTCGGGGGAAAAGAATAGAAAGAGAGTTAATGCAGAAGAGCGAAACCCGGCAAAAGAGAGAGTCGATGGAAACGAAGGGGAAGAGAGAGCTCAAGGAAAAGAGGGACGCCGGGGAAAAGAGAGAGTCGGGGGAAAAGAATAGAAAGAGAGAGTTCATGGAAAAGAGGGACGCAAAGGAAAAGAGTCACTTGAGGGGAAAAGAGCTAAAAGAGAGAGGTAATGCAGAAGAGGGAAACCAGGGAAAAGAGAGAGTCGAGGGAATAGAAGGTGAAGAAAGAGTTCATGCAGAAGAGGGAAACCAGGAAAAAGAGAGAGTCGAGGGAAAAGAATAGAAAGAGAGAGTTAATGCAGAAGAGCGAAACCCGGGAAAAGAGAGAGTCGATGGAAATGAAGGGGAAGAGAGAGCTCAAGGAAAAGAGGGACGCCGGGGAAAAGAGAGAGTCGAGGGAAAAGAAGGGAAAGAGAGAGTTAATGCAGAAGAGGGACGCCAGGGAAAAGAGTCATTCGAGGGGAAAAGAGCTAAAAGAGAGAGGTAATGCAGAAGAGCGAAACCAGGAAAAAGAGAGAGTCGAGGGGAAAGAAGGGAAACAGAGAGTTCATGAAAAAGAGGGAAACCAGGGAAAAGAGAGAGTCGATGGAAAAGAAGGTGGAGAAACAGTTCATGCAGAAGAGGGAAACCAGGAAAAAGAGAGAGTCGAGGGAAAAGAAGGGGAAGAGAGAGTTCATGGAAAAGAGGGACGCCAGGGAAAAGAGTCACTTGAGGGGAAAAGAGCTAAAAGAGAGAGGTAATGCAGAAGAGGGAAACCAGGGAAAAGAGAGAGTCGGGGGAAAAGAATAGAAAGAGAGTTAATGCAGAAGAGCGAAACCCGGCAAAAGAGAGAGTCGATGGAAACGAAGGGGAAGAGAGAGCTCAAGGAAAAGAGGGACGCCGGGGAAAAGAGAGAGTCGGGGGAAAAGAATAGAAAGAGAGAGTTCATGGAAAAGAGGGACGCAAGGGAAAAGAGTCACTTGAGGGGAAAAGAGCTAAAAGAGAGAGGTAATGCAGAAGAGGGAAAGCAGGGAAAAGAGAGAGTCGAGGGAATAGAAGGTGAAGAAAGAGTTCATGCAGAAGAGGGAAACCAGGAAAAAGAGAGAGTCGAGGGAAAAGAATAGAAAGAGAGAGTTAATGCAGAAGAGCGAAACCCGGGAAAAGAGAGAGTCGATGGAAATGAAGGGGAAGAGAGAGCTCAAGGAAAAGAGGGACGCCGGGGAAAAGAGCGAGTCGAGGGAAAAGAAGTGAAAGAGAGAGTTAATGCAGAAGAGGGACGCCAGGGAAAAGAGTCACTCGAGGGGAAAGGAGCTAAAAGAGACAGGTAATGCAGAAGAGGGAAACCAGGGAAAAGAGAGAGTCGAGGGAAAAGAAGGTGGAGAAAAAGTTCATGCAGAAGAGGGAAACCAGGAAAAAGAGAGAGTCGAGGGAAAAGAATGGAAAGAGAGAGTTCATGGAAAAGAGGGACGCCAGGGAAAAGAGTCACTTGAGGGGAAAAGAGCTAAAAGAGAGAGGTAATGCAGAAGAGGGAAACCAGGGAAAAGAGAGAGTCGGGGGAAAAGAATAGAAAGAGAGTTAATGCAGAAGAGCGAAACCCGGCAAAAGAGAGAGTCGATGGAAACGAAGGGGAAGAGAGAGCTCAAGGAAAAGAGGGACGCCGGGGAAAAGAGAGAGTTGGGGGAAAAGAATAGAAAGAGAGAGTTCATGGAAAAGAGGGACGCTAGGGAAAAGAGTCACTTGAGGGGAAAAGAGCTAAAAGAGAGAGGTAATGCAGAAGAGGGAAACTAGGGAAAAGAGAGAGTCGAGGGGAAAAAAAAGGGAACGAGAGAAATCATGCAGAAGAGGGAAGCCAGGGAAAAGAGAGCGTCGAGGGAAAAGAATAGAAAGAGAGAGTTAATGCAGAAGAGGGAAACCCGGGAAAAGAGAGAGTCGAGGGAAAAAAAGGGGAAGAGAGAGCTCAAGGAAAAGAGGGACGCCGGGGAAAAGAGAGAGTCGGGGGAAAAGAATAGAGAGAGAGAGTTCATGGAAAAGAGGGACGCTAGGGAAAAGAGTCACTTGAGGGGAAAAGAGCTAAAAGAGAGAGGTAATGCAGAAGCGGGAAACCAGGGAAAAGAGAGAGTCGAGGGAATAGAAGGTGAAGAAAGAGTTCATGCAGAAGAGGGAAACCAGGAAAAAGAGAGAGTCGAGGGAAAAGAATAGAAAGAGAGAGTTAATGCAGAAGAGCGAAACCCGGGAAAAGAGAGAGTCGATGGAAAAAAAGGGGAAGAGAGAGCTCAAGGAAAAGAGGGACGCCGGGGAAAAGAGAGAGTCGGGGGAAAAGAATAGAGAGAGAGAGTTCATGGAAAAGAGGGACGCTAGGGAAAAGAGTCACTCGAGGGGAAAGGAGCTAAAAGAGACAGGTAATGCAGAAGAGGGAAACCAGGGAAAAGAGAGTGTCGAGGGAAAAGAAGGTGGAGAAAAAGTTCATGCAGAAGAGGGAAACCAGGGAAAAGAGAGAGTCGAGGGAAAAGAAGGTGGAGAAACAGTTCATGCAGAAGAGGGAAACCAGGAAAAAGAGAGAGTCGAGGGAAAAGAAGGGGAAGAGAGAGTTCATGGAAAAGAGGGACGCCAGGGAAAAGAGTGATGCGATGGGAAAAGAGCTAAAAGAGAGAGGTAATGCAGAAGAGGGAAACTAGGGAAAAGAGAGAGTCGAGGGGAAAAAAAAGGCAACGAGAAAAATCATGCCGAAGAGGGAAAGCAGGGAAAAGAGAGAGTCGATGGAAAAGAAGGTGGAGAAAGAGTTCATGCAGAAGAGGGAAACCAGGGAAAAGAGAGAGTCGAGGGAAAAGAATAGAAAGAGAGAGTTAATGCAGAAGAGCGAAACCCGGGAAAAGAGAGAGTCGATGGAAACGAAGGGGAAGAGAGAGCTCAAGGAAAAGAGGGAAACCAGGGAAAAGAGCGAGTCGAGGGAAAAGAAGGGAAAGAGAGAGTTAATGCAGAAGAGGGACGCCAGGGAAAAGAGTCACTTGAGGGGAAAAGAGCTAAAAGAGAGAGGTAATGCAGAAGAGGGAAACCAGGGAAAAGAGAGAGTCGAGGGAATAGAAGGTGGAGAAAAAGTTCATGCAGAAGAGGGAAACCAGGGAAAAGAGAGAGTCGAGGGAAAAGAATGGAAAGAGAGAGTTAATGCAGAAGAGGGAAGCCAGGGAAAAGAGAGAGTCGAGGGAAAAGAAGGTGGAGAAACAGTTCATGCAGAAGAGGGAAACCAGGAAAAAGAGAGAGTCGAGGGAAAAGAAGGGGAAGAGAGAGTTCATGGAAAAGAGGGACGCCACGGAAAAGAGACATGCGACGGGAAAAGAGCTAAAAGAGAGAGGTAATGCAGAAGAGGGAAACTAGGGAAAAGAGAGAGTCGAGGGGAAAAAAAAGGGAACGAGAAAAATCATGCCGAAGAGGGAAAGCAGGGAAAAGAGAGAGTCGATGGAAAAGAAGGTGGAGAAAGAGTTCATGCAGAAGAGGGAAACCAGGGAAAAGAGAGAGTCGAGGGGAAAAAAAGGGAACGAGAGAAATCATGCAGAAGAGGGAAGCCAGGGAAAAGAGAGAGTCGAGGGAAAAGAAGGGAAACAGAGAGTTCATGAAAAAGAGGGAAACCAGGGAAAAGAGAGAGTCGATGGAAAAGAAGGTGGAGAAACAGTTCATGCAGAAGAGGGAAACCAGGAAAAAGAGAGAGTCGAGGGAAAAGAAGGGGAAGAGAGAGTTCATGGAAAAGAGGGACGCCAGGGAAAAGAGTCACTTGAGGGGAAAAGAGCTAAAAGAGAGAGGTAATGCAGAAGAGGGAAACCAGGGAAAAGAGAGAGTCGGGGGAAAAGAATAGAAAGAGAGTTAATGCAGAAGAGCGAAACCCGGCAAAAGAGAGAGTCGATGGAAACGAAGGGGAAGAGAGAGCTCAAGGAAAAGAGGGACGCCGGGGAAAAGAGAGAGTCGGGGGAAAAGAATAGAAAGAGAGAGTTCATGGAAAAGAGGGACGCAAAGGAAAAGAGTCACTTGAGGGGAAAAGAGCTAAAAGAGAGAGGTAATGCAGAAGAGGGAAACCAGGGAAAAGAGAGAGTCGAGGGAATAGAAGGTGAAGAAAGAGTTCATGCAGAAGAGGGAAACCAGGAAAAAGAGAGAGTCGAGGGAAAAGAATAGAAAGAGAGAGTTAATGCAGAAGAGCGAAACCCGGGAAAAGAGAGAGTCGATGGAAATGAAGGGGAAGAGAGAGCTCAAGGAAAAGAGGGACGCCGGGGAAAAGAGAGAGTCGAGGGAAAAGAAGGGAAAGAGAGAGTTAATGCAGAAGAGGGACGCCAGGGAAAAGAGTCATTCGAGGGGAAAAGAGCTAAAAGAGAGAGGTAATGCAGAAGAGGGAAACCAGGAAAAAGAGAGAGTCGAGGGGAAAAAAAGGGAACGAGAGAAATCATGCAGAAGAGGGAAGCCAGGGAAAAGAGAGAGTCGAGGGAAAAGAAGGGGAAGAGAGAGTTAATGCAGAAGAGGGAAACCCGGGAAAAGAGAGAGTCGAGGGAAAAAAAGGGGAAGAGAGAGCTCAAGGAAAAGAGGGACGCCGGGGAAAAGAGAGAGTCGGGGGAAAAGAATAGAGAGAGAGACTTCATGGAAAAGAGGGACGCAAGGGAAAAGAGTCACTTGAGGGGAAAAGAGCTAAAAGAGAGAGGTAATGCAGAAGCGGGAAACCAGGGAAAAGAGAGAGTCGAGGGAATAGAAGGTGAAGAAAGAGTTCATGCAGAAGAGGGAAACCAGGAAAAAGAGAGAGTCGAGGGAAAAGAATAGAAAGAGAGAGTTAATGCAGAAGAGCGAAACCCGGGAAAAGAGAGAGTCGATGGAAATGAAGGGGAAGAGAGAGCTCAAGGAAAAGAGGGACGCCGGGGAAAAGAGAGAGTCGGGGGAAAAGAATAGAGAGAGAGAGTTCATGGAAAAGAGGGACGCTAGGGAAAAGAGTCACTCGAGGGGAAAGGAGCTAAAAGAGACAGGTAATGCAGAAGAGGGAAACCAGGGAAAAGAGAGTGTCGAGGGAAAAGAAGGTGGAGAAAAAGTTCATGCAGAAGAGGGAAACCAGGGAAAAGAGAGAGTCGAGGGAAAAGAAGGTGGAGAAACAGTTCATGCAGAAGAGGGAAACCAGGAAAAAGAGAGAGTCGAGGGAAAAGAAGGGGAAGAGAGAGTTCATGGAAAAGAGGGACGCCAGGGAAAAGAGTGATGCGATGGGAAAAGAGCTAAAAGAGAGAGGTAATGCAGAAGAGGGAAACTAGGGAAAAGAGAGAGTCGAGGGGAAAAAAAAGGCAACGAGAAAAATCATGCCGAAGAGGGAAAGCAGGGAAAAGAGAGAGTCGATGGAAAAGAAGGTGGAGAAAGAGTTCATGCAGAAGAGGGAAACCAGGGAAAAGAGAGAGTCGAGGGAAAAGAATAGAAAGAGAGAGTTAATGCAGAAGAGCGAAACCCGGGAAAAGAGAGAGTCGATGGAAACGAAGGGGAAGAGAGAGCTCAAGGAAAAGAGGGAAACCAGGGAAAAGAGCGAGTCGAGGGAAAAGAAGGGAAAGAGAGAGTTAATGCAGAAGAGGGACGCCAGGGAAAAGAGTCACTTGAGGGGAAAAGAGCTAAAAGAGAGAGGTAATGCAGAAGAGGGAAACCAGGGAAAAGAGAGAGTCGAGGGAATAGAAGGTGGAGAAAAAGTTCATGCAGAAGAGGGAAACCAGGGAAAAGAGAGAGTCGAGGGAAAAGAATGGAAAGAGAGAGTTAATGCAGAAGAGGGAAGCCAGGGAAAAGAGAGAGTCGAGGGAAAAGAAGGTGGAGAAACAGTTCATGCAGAAGAGGGAAACCAGGAAAAAGAGAGAGTCGAGGGAAAAGAAGGGGAAGAGAGAGTTCATGGAAAAGAGGGACGCCACGGAAAAGAGACATGCGACGGGAAAAGAGCTAAAAGAGAGAGGTAATGCAGAAGAGGGAAACTAGGGAAAAGAGAGAGTCGAGGGGAAAAAAAAGGGAACGAGAAAAATCATGCCGAAGAGGGAAAGCAGGGAAAAGAGAGAGTCGATGGAAAAGAAGGTGGAGAAAGAGTTCATGCAGAAGAGGGAAACCAGGGAAAAGAGAGAGTCGAGGGGAAAAAAAGGGAACGAGAGAAATCATGCAGAAGAGGGAAGCCAGGGAAAAGAGAGAGTCGAGGGAAAAGAAGGGAAACAGAGAGTTCATGAAAAAGAGGGAAACCAGGGAAAAGAGAGAGTCGATGGAAAAGAAGGTGGAGAAACAGTTCATGCAGAAGAGGGAAACCAGGAAAAAGAGAGAGTCGAGGGAAAAGAAGGGGAAGAGAGAGTTCATGGAAAAGAGGGACGCCAGGGAAAAGAGTCACTTGAGGGGAAAAGAGCTAAAAGAGAGAGGTAATGCAGAAGAGGGAAACCAGGGAAAAGAGAGAGTCGGGGGAAAAGAATAGAAAGAGAGTTAATGCAGAAGAGCGAAACCCGGCAAAAGAGAGAGTCGATGGAAACGAAGGGGAAGAGAGAGCTCAAGGAAAAGAGGGACGCCGGGGAAAAGAGAGAGTCGGGGGAAAAGAATAGAAAGAGAGAGTTCATGGAAAAGAGGGACGCAAAGGAAAAGAGTCACTT